>VXBU01000062.1:276700-323539 GCA_013400315.1 Bombycilla garrulus | reverse complement strand
TTTTTTTTGGTTAAGGTCTTGCTGCACTGATCTCTTATGCAAAGATTTAAGCAGAACAGATAAAAACTGGGGATAATACCCTTTAATAGAGGAGTCAGATGATCACAGCATCCACTAGGCCTCTGCTTAGGGGGTTCACAAAATTTATGACTTGCCCCTGTTCCCATCCATGGAAATTATGCACCTATAGTCAAACAAGATACTAATGCCTCCTTTTACTAATGAAAGATACAGTGGGTTCTCTGCCTCTGAACTTTCCAATGAGTTACTGCAATTTAGAAGGTGTGATATGTACACAGAAGCACATTGCAGCAACACAAGAGCAACTCTGTGCTTTACTTATCACACCAGCACTTCCAAACCGCACCAAACAGGAGGAAAATATTAATTAGATTTTTTTCATAATGCATCTGCAGTTCCAACAACACCCGAGGCAATGCATTCATGGCAATTTTGAGATCATGTTAGTCATCTTGTCCATTTTAATTTACTGTACCAGAGAGCTAGAACTGGTCATGCTGGTGAAGGTCATGTAGATCCTTTCTAGAATTTCAGTTCTAGCTGAATTCTTTAAATACAATCTCTCCTATACCACCTCACCTGACAGAAAACATCCTTAGATGATGATCTGTTGAGGTTAAAGATGATGATTTAGTCTTGTAATTTTCTGTGGTTTTAGGTATGTGCAATTTTGAATGGAAAAAGCTTGTATTGAATCATGTCTGACTGCTTCTGTGATCCAGTCAGAGAGACTTTCGCTTGCAAGACATGGACTCAGCCCAGGTCACCTTTCCTATTCAGCTGCCTAGAATCATGCAGGACCACCAGGTACCAGGAGGGTGCTGCTGACCACAGGTGTCCAAACTCTCTCCCTGCCTTCTATTAATGGTGGTCAGTTGATAGCTCATGGCAGTGTCCCTGTCACCTGCTGGGCACACCAAAGATGTTACCAGAGTGACACCCAGGTAAGCAATGCAGGGATGGTGCAGAGATTCACACTCACCCATGTCCTCAACTGCAAGGGCTAAGGGACGTCACCTTGCCTGGGGTTGATGCTGGCCCACCCTTTCTGAGAAACAATGCATCCCTCTGTGTCAGAAGCACCCCCTGGGGCAGTGTGTCTCTGCAATCCTGAACTCGTACCAAGGATCAGAAGAGCTCCCTTTCGTGTGAATTGATGCCAATGTGCAGCATATGTTAAATAAACTGCTTGTCATTATCCTGCTATCACTCCTACTCCAGTGAGAGAGGACTATGTTACAATTTATCTTACGTTGCTTTAAAACTGTCTTGAAGATAATATAAAAAAGAAATTTAATAATAAAATTTCTCTTATTTCAGAATAGGAGTATCCCCAAGGGCAAGGTATTCCTCTAAAATTATTATAATGCTTTAACCATGTAAGCAAAACTGAAAACGCCTTCTCTGAAAACAAGTTGTAGCTCCTTTTTCCTATCTGCAGCCATTATCCTGATAAATTTGGGAAGGTCAGCTAAGGTGTAATCCAATAAATGTGCTGATGTTCTGAGTAAGTACCTTACAGTTTGCAGCCTAATCTATTATCCTACTATAAGACCATCAAATGACTCGCCAGTTTTAATACTTAGTACAGATCAAACAAAGAAAAATATCAAAGCTTTACATTCTAGTTCCACCTTTCAAGGACTTGTTTGAGTACTCTTTAATTACAGCAGATGATACCTAAAAATCTGGCATTTTCTTTCTCTAACAGCTCTAGTTAGAAGTTGCTGCAGCTGTACTTTTCACAGAACATTGTTACGTTAACCAAAAGATGCAGAAAAGTCAGACAGATAGAACAAATCAAGTTGGGATTTGATCCCAGAGATGGAATTCAGCTTCTTCTGCCCACCAGATCCCACAGTGTGTAGTGCACCAGGGAGCCCCACCATCCAGTTGCTCCTGGGTGCAGGTGACCAGTCTGCAGAGCCCCCTCTAAGCTGTGGCAGAAAGCCATGGGAACAAGCATGTGCATGAATGGGAATGAGCACATCACCTTGGAGGGTGATGAACTTCAGAAGGCAGATTGAGTCCCAAACTTGGGCTATGACTTCAAATCCTCCAGAAACTCGAATACACCTCTAAAAGTTTGCATTTGAATGCTGTGATTTTTAAACTGTTTCTTTTAATGGTAAAGGCGTAAAATAAAAGTGAAAAAGTAATCTATTCACAGAACCCCAGATCCCAAAGGAAGAACCATCAGGAAACAGTCAGCAGCACTGTCAGCAAACTGCAGATGCTGAAACGGGTACAGAAGTTTCACGTTCCCCCAAAGATGCCGGAGCTGTCTGTGGGCATTGCTGAGGAAAATGGGGAGCACAAATCTCTTTCACCCAACTCTCGCAGTGTTTTGAGTCTGTAAAGCACTCCCCAGAAACAGTGTGCACTGGTGTGTGCTTGGCCCATGCAAACAAACTGAACATGGGTTATTCACCACAGTGCCCCAGCAGAACTTGTCTCATTTATCGCAACAACAAAAGCCCACTGGGAAAAGGGCTGAATTCTAACTGGTTTACATTGTTGGTCTTTTTGACTGACTATCCCAAATTAGACTATTTTTCAAAGACAAGTCTGGAAGTTTATGCAATAACTGTGCACATGCCATTAAAATGAAAGATTAATTCATAGGGAGGTCCCTGCAAAAAGATGGAAACCCAGAGCCTCTGTGTACAGGGGACACTCCCAAAAGAGCACAAATCTGATTTTGCTCTGCTTTTGCTCTATTTGCAGACTTGAAGAGCAAATCTAAAGAGACTCTGATCACTATTTTAGTTCTGCTCCAAAGGTATGACTTCTCAGTTACTTGAAAGAAATGGAAAAAGACAAACCAAAGAGAAGGCTTGTATGGATAGTGGATGTGCACCCATCACTCACCTATCCCTTTGATACTTTTGACTTCTGGGGCTTTACTAAGAGAAATACAGCATATAGAGAGCTGTATGTAGCCTACAGACCCACACACGTAAGAAATTAGATCAGTAATGAGACTAGGAAGGAAAGACAAGGCACAAACATATCTAGCTTGACTTCATGAGATCTCAAGAACTGCCCTTTCAAAAGTGCCACTGGGGTGTCACCACTTCCTCTGATAAATAGATGACATCTCACCAGAACTTAAATAGCTCCACTCAAGCACTACCTAGATGAGTGACAAAAATTAGCCAAGTCGCTGTCACCCCTGCAGTCCTCGTCTAGACACAGCAGAGAAGTGCGAATTCCAGTCTGCCTTGCTGGGCTACAGCCACCCTGACAGCTGAGCTCCCATCCAAGCCACTTCATGAGATGAGGATATCTGGATCCTTCTGGCAGCACGACAGACAAAAGTTAACAGAACAGAAAAACAACAAGAAAACAAAAGCATAAAAGTACTTGTGAACCGAGAAGGTTTTAATTCACGAGTTCATTGCTGGTTGAAAGTCGAGGCAAATGAAATACCACTTTTTGCAAGTATTTTTCTAATAATCTCTGTGGAGATCTGACAGTCAGGATCAGAGGCCCTTTGCTCAGAGGTGCGGCAGCTTTTGAGCCAGTGCCCCCTCAGAGCAGCTGCTCCCTTCTCCCCATTGACAGCCACATCTGGATGCTATCAGGAGGAACTGGCAGGCCTTCTCGCAACAAATACCAAGCACTCTGCAAATTGACTCCAGAAGTCAGTGCTGGCCCCTTTCCCACTCTGTGTTTACGCAACGTGCCACTAACCTGTTGAGTCCGAGGTTTGTACGGAGAGCTGCTCTCTAGGTCGGCCAGGATGCTGGTCAGAGAGTCGATTTCTGCATCTAAACTGGACCGCCTCTCCTCGAGCGTCTTGCCACCAGGATTCACCTCAAAGAAGAAAGAAAAGTTCCAGTTATTCAAACCACTTCGCCTGGCACATGGTTTCTTACTGTCCTCACAGAGCTGCACCCATGCCCAGCAATAACTCTCGAATTGCAGGGACAAACATGCTGAAATCCTATAGCTCCCTCCAGAACTAACAGCAAGCCTCCATATCACAAGAATTTATGCTGTGCTTTGGGGCTTTTCTTCCCATATTTGTCACAAGGGTCCCATTGTGTAAAACTGACTTGGAAGACTAACAATTCAGCAATCTGCTGCTGAGCTGAAGAGGCAGGACAATCCCCACACTGTAAGATGGAGAAGAAGTGTTACAGAATGATACCTGTCTGGAAAGACAAAGCTGGGGACAGGCTTGGAGCACCTGAATCCTGAGAGTATCTCTTCTGCTACGTTCTCATCTCAGGCAAAGCACAAACAGAACAGAGCTAGAAGCCACAGTAGCCAGTGACTGGCCACATGCACCTATTTTTATTTTAAATCAATTCTTGGTAGCTGTACCTGTCTGATTCAACACCTCTTCACAAATTCCATCTGAAAAATGAGCTCCTTCAAGGAGGAGTGTAAAAGTTCAATCCATTTCTAGCAGATTGAAGGTGAAGGGTGTGATTTGCAAGAAGCAGTCACAAAATAACATAAGTAAGGTCCTTGTGAAAAGGCTTTTATGCAGGAAAGCCCATGCCCAGAGAAAATGCCAACATGCAGCCAAGGACCCTAATTCAATACATTTTTCTTTCTTTCTGCTTCCAAAACAGCCCAGTTCCATTTGTACCCAGGCTGGTAGAGACGCTCACTTGGAAGGGAAGAGATGTGAACTTTCACCACCACCACCATCACCCACTCAAAAAATAAAACCCAGAACTCTGCACCACAACAGAGCACGTGACCTTCAAACCACTGTTTAAGAGCAGCACTGCAATCCCAGCTAGAATAAGCATTTTTAATGAGGACTCATTCCATGATTTCTTTTTGATAAATCAACCTAGTCTAAAACCTCTGGGAAGGACCTTTGTGCTCTACAGCCCAACCCAACAGCAGGACCTCTCAAACAGGCACAAAGTCAGGTAAAGGTTAGGAAACATCCTCCTCAATGTTTTCAGTGCTTTGGGAATTAGACAGCTCCACTAGGAATGGGAAATTTAAGAAAACCAGCTGAGGATCCCTGTCATGGACAAAATAGGTGCCAGGGGCTAGCCCCACTGAGCCAGACCACCACCAGGGCATGCACAGAAACCAAAGTTCTCAAGTCAAGTGAAGTACTACACTGCAAGTCTTTCTCAACCTGAGTTATTTTTCTTCAGTTCTTCCACGTCTTACTTATCTGCAAATCCCCTGGACAGGACAGTCTCTCTATGTACATGCAACTACAGAGTTTGGTGCAAAAGATCTCATCCAGAGCTTGACCATGTCAATAATAAAATTACTAAATTACCTAACAACTCACCTAATATCAACTGCAAAAGCTGTTAGGACTGTACCACCACCTTCCCACAGACAATCCAGGTCTGTTTGCCTTCACTCTCACCAAGTTACTTCAATTTTCCAGGCCAAAAATTTGCCTTTTCCTTTGGCTCACCGGCTGTTCCAGAAAGTTTTTATTTAAACTTCATTTTAGGAGCAGTCGATCATTACTGTTTTAAAGAACTCCCCAGTATCTGACACATAAATGGCAAGTTGGTCAAAGAGAGACAGGCTATATGCAAAGTAGGCAGCCTGTGATCTGCCAAACTTATACGTGCTGAGGCATCCATTAGTTCCTAATGATTATTAAATCTTATTAGATTACAATATATTAGGCTTGACTTTAACAAGAAAATGGAAGCTCCAGTATGTCTTATGCAAGAACACACCATTTAAAAGGCTGAGAGTCAGGTCAGAAAATACTTACAAACTCAAGTCTTCTTGCCTATTTTTATTACAGAGCCAAAATCTTTCTATCTAACCCATCGTTCAAAAAAAGGAAATATTTTTTGCAGGAATTAGCCCAGACCATTACTCCTGGCTAACTGCAGGCACCTGTTTTTTTTTAAATCTGCAAAAGCACAACTTCTTTTCCACTTCATGACTCTTGTTTGTTTTTCCTCCATCTTCCAGTTGTTGGCCTGTAACTGCTACAGGCTTCTCAGACAGAAAATCTGTGATTGCTCCACTCCAGAGAATTTTGAAGCTAAGCAGCCAAAAGTCAGCGTGGAAAGGAGAGGCGAAGATGCAAAGGGCATCCAAGGCCCCAACGTGAGGTGATAAATCAAGCCAGTGGCAGACCCAGGAATAACACTGGAGTCCACAGAGGACCTGCTAGGTACCCTGACCCTGGAGAGAAGGGATGGTGGCAGATGAGAAGATCAGCCAATTTCATTTCTGCTTCTTAGCATTTCTGGGCCATATTATTCCCAGGTTCTCATTCCCCAGAACAATTATGCAATAGCTGACTAGCAAATGCTGCAGAACAAATTATAAGGTTGTAAAAGTTAAATGTCCTTAGGAAACCTAGAAAAATAAAATAAAACAGCATAGAAGCATCTCTATTGATTCTGGGCTCTGATTTATTTATTCAATTAAAACATAATCAACATAGATTAAGAGCCCAACTCTACAAATGCAGGAACATAATGCAGTGCAACAGTGCCAACGAATGACACTCCCGATGTGTGCCAGGGCCTACTGGGGCAGAAATGGACTTTAAAGACATTTAAGAAATGGCAATCCCCACAAAGACAGGTTTCTGGTTGCTTTTTCTCGCCCATCCCCACAAATCTCTAATTTTCTCTTTCTCCGCAGTATTCTATATTCAACTGAAGGATTTGATGCGCGGGCAAACTGGAGCATTTGCAACACCAACTTCAGCAAGAGAGGGTTAAGTTATTCCTCTTCCCATGCTCTTTGTCATGAGGTTGCTATAAAAGTTTTATGATATTGTTCTGGAACAAAACCCGAGCGCCAGGTCCCAAGGCACAACAGGTTTGCACAGACGTGGCTCTGCTCCGAGGAGCCTGGGCTGGTTAAGCTCAGAGCCCCGCAGATACAAACACCGGAACCAGAGGGAACTGCTAATTCTATTTCTGTCTGGATTTATGGCATTGTTGCAGACATGTCACTTGTGCACCCCCTCTTCCAGCCAGCAGAATATGGAAAAACAGGTTTAAAAAGAAAAAGGATGCTATCTTTGGCTCAGCCAATGTGAGCTCGACAAAAAGCAAACGTAAGCCAACCCAGTCCAACAAATTACTCATGCCAGAGACTATCCACTCACGTGAACTTCTGCAACGCCTACACTCCTATCCCCCGGCTCAGTCTCTGCAGTGAGTCAAAAGAGAGAAAAACAGCAGAGAGCTTCACTGCTTGGCTTGTTTGTCTGCCCCTGAATTCCTGGTGTGTGGCTCAGAGCAGCTCTGATGATAATCCATTCCCAAGCCACATCAACCCATCCTGCTCTGATGAAAATTTCCTTTATTTTTGCTAATCCTACAACCCAACAGCAGTCAGTGCCACAGGTCCCCCACACCACTCCAAGGAACATTCATTATAGAACATGCAGTGCAGAGGCCAACGCAGGGTCTCAAATTTGGCCTCGCTGTACTAAAAGGGTTGTAAGACTATTCACTGAACTAAAAGACATGAGAAGCACAATGATTTCCCTAGATGTCACCTCTTTCTAAAACCCTAGATCACCTACTCTTATCATATTTTGCAGCTTTCAGCAGAAGAACAAGAACGTATCTCGTTTAACCAAGCCAGCTGCTTGCAGTGGGCTCAAAGAGAGGAATCTGGCTCACAGATGTCCTTCCCAGCTCCTGCTCCAAATTCCTTTCCCTACCCAGGCCCAGCTGTCTCTCTTTTATTCTGTTTTCCCCTCTCTCCATGCCCTGTTTGCTGCCCTGCAGGGCTGTAGCTCAGGCCAGGCACTAGCCCCTGGGATGAGAGATGCAATGTGGGCTGCCAGGTTGGCCTCTGAGCCAAATTCCTGGTGCCAGGTGGTGTTGCTGTCTCAGGGAAACATGGAGGGTGGCTTTGCAGCAGCAACCTGCTGACGTGGGTGGCAGGCTACAAGTAACTCCAAAGCCTCAGTGTATATTTTCTACCAACACAAGGAAATGGCCAAACTTCTGAATACTTTGGGAGCATCAGGACTTTGCTCACCACAGTGCAATTTTCCAGCATCAATATCCACCATCTCTCCATCCACCTCAAAAGTCTTGCCTAACAGAGGTTGAGCTCAGCACATTTGCATAATTCCTGAGTGCTGTGGCCAGCTCATCCTCTGAACCGTGTCCCAGGAACGTGAGCTGTCATCTGTGGGAAATGTAGTGCTGGTTTATCTGTGCAGACACGTCCAAGACAGCAGAGCTGCAGCTGAACACACAACCTTCCTCGTAGCATCAGCGCACTCCACATGCCGTGCTGTCACAGGTCACTGATAACCTCCTAACTCACAAGTGAAAGACTGGAGATGAACACCATGGATATTAGGAAAGGTCACAGCTAATGACTCAAAACAAAGCTGGGGGCCCACAGTGCCTTCTGCTCCTGGTAAATTGGTTTTAGTAGGAGCCTGAGGTGCTTGGGAGCTCTCTTTGAGCTGTAACACATCAACACTTTTTGAATTTACACATCTAAGAGCAGGGAAAAGCAGAAAAGCCTCTGGCGCTAAGGAAGGACAAAGGTAACATGAGGAACAAGTGGAATTTAGGCAAATCAGGAGTTGTGAGCAAGTAGATAATACATAAGGACTTCTGCCCTGAAAGACTATACTGTAGTTTCCTACAGTAAAAGCCAGTGAGGCCCAGATGAGGTGGCAGAGCTGATAAATTCAGTGCCCACTGCCTGCTTCCACCAGGCTCTGCAGGCTGTTGTAACCCTGGGACAGGCATTGAGGTGGTGGGAAGAACAAATAAAACAGGAATGAGCCTCTCCTTATGGTCCACGGCCTTGGGCACTGGGCTTAAACAGAGATGCAGACAGAGCAAGAAGGATGCAGTTTTTATTTCCTATTTTATCTGGGGACAGGAGAGGGACAGAAAAGTGTTTTATGTCAATAGTATCCACTGTACTGACACAAAGAGACTATGAGAAATTTTAACCAGGAAGAAGAAAGGAAGTGATTCAGTCTTGATATACTTTAGGCTGGGAGCTGTGTTTAGTTTTTCCTTTTTTTTCCCTCTTTCTTCGCACTTTCTCTAACAATATCACTGCCAGAGGCAAGGTCCCTTTCAGACACACACCCCTGCTACCTCGTCTCTTATTCATTCTTATTTCCAAGGTCACAGAAGCTATCTAAAGCCCAAAAGACATCGCAGTGGCAAAAAAAGATGCACACTGAAGGGCACCTATCAGAAATATGAAGCACCCTTAAGAGTTGCTATATCTATTCTCCCCTAAGCCTACAGACAAGAGTAAACATTTTCTTTCAAATTCCCTAATTTAAATTTAAACAGTCCCAAGAGGCTGCCCCCCACACATGCACATGGAGACAAGAGCTGACTGCAGCATTCAGGGCAACGGGGGTCTGAGATGCTTGATTGATGCCTAATCTCTGTTCCAGGCACCAAGGAGGGCTGGAAAAAAAGTCGTGCCCTTTAAAAACAGAAAGATTGAGTCTTTTGAAACAAATCTGAAATGATGGAAGATTTCAGCAGATGTGACCGCAGTGATTTCACCAGATGTGATTGTATCAAGGATCTAATAGAAAAGAACTTCCCTGCTGTTCCATCAGGCTGAAGCCAGGCTTGAAATATCCTTTTTAGTCTTTTGATGACATCAAGGATAAAAGGCTAAGGGAAGTTAGGTTTTGATTTATTTTTTCCCCTTGTTCTTTCATTTTTTCAGGCACAGAATAGTTTTACCTGGTTTGTGTTGCTGGATATTAGCAGGACCAAAGGAAAACACTTCAAAAGTTTAAAGAGGGCTGTTCCAAGGCACCATTTGGTGCCTCTCAGATGCCACTGTCATTTAACTGAGCAATGTTTCTTTGACTCCGGCCGCTTTTGAAGATTTCACAGTAGAGGCAGGTCAGGCCTACCTGGAACAGGGCTTGAACAGGGTGGGGGTGATCACCTACTAAACACCAGCCTACATGGTCCCAAAAAGGGCCAATGAATGTGCCAAATATCTTCCCTCAGCAAAGTTCACACCAGCAGCTGTGCCACAACAAACTGCAGGAGGCACAGTGGGGTAAAGGGAGCTGTGCTGAGCCACACCTACAGCAATTAGTCTGGGGTAGCCACAGTCCCACATTCAATTTCTCCACTCAGGGAAAACACAAATAGCTCTGGGTATCCAGACTGAACTCATTCCTGAAGCAACAAGGTGTGGTAAAGAACTGCATGGACTTTCAGCTGGGGCAAACAAACAAGCAGATGAAGTTATTTGTTAAGCATTGCTAGGAGACACCTTGCAAAACCTTAACAACTGATTTAAAAACTCACTGTGATGTAGGAAGCTTATGAAAAGGACAAATAATAAAAGCATTCTTAAAAAGAAAAGATACAGAGAAAGCACATAACAGGAAAGCATGAAACTAGGAGGCATCAGTCTCAAAACAAAGGGAAGGGGGTAGGTGTTTTGTCACACAACACACTGCTAAGCTGCAGAGCTATTTCTGCTGCAAGACACTGTGGTTGTTGCTATGAGTTTACATGGATTTCAAAAGCAGCAGGAGAAACACATGGAAGAGAACTCCAAGATACATAATAAATATAAAACGTTCTGTGGTTTCCTTTTACATTTTTCTCTGGTCATTAGTGATTGATTTGGCTCTAGAGACATTCAAGTGAAGTCCCCACTTTTGTTTTCTGTCCACCCGCTGACATCTGCCAGGAGTCACATATGCTGGTGGGTACATTCTAGTCTCTGCAGGTAAGTATCTGACCACAACCCTAGGTGCCGGGGTTTGGCCTAACACCTGGAAATCAATTTCTTCCTTTCTTTTAGCAGACACAACAGAAATTACAGCTAACTGCACTCAGCCTCCTGGGATGCACAGCAAAGAGAAAGCAAAGACTGTTGCAGTTATGAATCTGTATGATAATAAAGATTTATATTTCCCTAGAGATCAGTGTGACAGACACTGTTCACACACAACACCTAGGAAACATCCTTGTCCCGAGGAGCTTATTGTCAACTGGATACCAGCGCTGGGAAGGGAATGCAGGTAGAGGGGTGGGAGCAAGGTGCTGACACTCAGAGATACAACCCAGCTCCTCCAGGACACCAGATGAAGACACTAATCCCCTGGGCCAAGACAGCTTTTTAAAGGACATTTCATTCTCTGTATTTGCCATCCAAGACCTGACAAAACATTCCAGAAGACAACAAACCCCCTTCCGAGCCATCCAAGCTCCAGCTGCAATTCTGTTGCAAGACAGCCTTGATTTCACATGACATGGTTGGGTCTGAGCCACTGCCATGGCTAGCAACCAGACTGTGGGCCAGTGGGGCCTGTGGTCATCTTCTATCACTGTTTAATAAGCTCTTGCTCTCTGCTTATCCTGAGCAGGACCCCAGTCCCAACACCAGCACATTGGTGGGGGCAGGATGCCACCAGAGTGGATGAGCAGTAGAGTAATCCAGGACTCTGTTCCCTTTCCAGCAGCTCCGGCCCCAAACACCAGAGGGAAGATTTTGCCACCAACACGTGGTTAGTCCAGAATTCGCAAGAGGATTTGGCCATGAATATTAGATAAATGAGCAGAGATAAAAAAAGGATGGAAGGGCATCGTAGAAGTTTAGCCAACAGGATCCACGGCCTTGGGGTACACTCTGCTGAAGCCCTGGATCAAATGCCAGCAGTGGATGACTGGTTGATTTGATGGACACAGACAATAGACCACGGGAAGGTCTGCAATATTCCCTGTCCCTCTGCCACCCCTGAGGACAACAGAAGGGAATTATGCAACAGGAACAAAGAAGATGCAGCAAACAGCACTCAACGAATCCTCCTTGCAGCCCAGGAGTGTTCTTGTAGGTGCCTTGAAATTGGAGATGCCCACACAGAGGTCCTGTGCTGTCCGGTCCCCACAGCCCCGTGTGCTCTGGCTCAGGCTGGTGTTACCCAGCTCCCTGCTGCACCACAGGCTGACACCTCCCCCAGGGCATACAAACCTGCACCCAGCTCCTGTGGGCTTCTCATTGTTTTGTTTTGCTCACGGAAGGAAGTCCTGGAAATGTTAAGGTTGGCTAAATGGGGCTTTTAAAAGTGCAGTGCTTCTCTGGGCCTCTACACCAAAAACCAGCAAAACAACAAATGCCCTTCAGCTCACCAGAGGATCTTCATGCTGTGGGCCAGAGAATACGTGGGGAAAGGCACCACAGTCCTCAGCACATGAAAGCAACAGGATGGATTTGATAAGGAACAGTCAGGGGATGAAGAGAGAGGAGGAGTCCCACGAGCCAACATCTGCCAGAGCAGCAGACCCGACAGTCCTGAGAGTTTACTTAACATGTCTGATCAAAAGCTTTGGGAGTCTTCTCTGTGTTAAGTGCTACCAGATGCAAAATCAGCAGCAAGATGAGAAGTGTATTAATAAACTAAGGAGGCACATAAAGTTATTTGAAAACTGAATGGGGAAGGTGGGGAGACAAGGGGGAGAATAAAACCAGTTTATTTTTCCATTAAGGCAATTTAATATTCTCCGGGTGGAGTTACAATTACTCGTCCTTGGGAATTAAATTGAATTTGTGAAACATTCCTGTTCATCAGCAGAATATACAAGAAGAACTGGGATATATAATTTTTTTCTTTACACTTTGAGCAGGACAGCACTACTTCTCTGTCCACAGGGCAAGAACAGCTGGCCATGAAGTCTTTTTGACCCACCATGACTTTCACTGACTTTAACTAACTTTACAGCAGCAGGGAATATATCCCTTTTCTTTTAATTAATGCAATTACATTAGGACTCATTATTGACAATTATGGTGACTGTTAAAAGTTTCCCCTTTCTTTGCCCACTTCCCCACCAACTTAAAATCTGCTCCAATATCGTCACAAATTAATGTTTAATTAGCTATCAAGCAGAGCTGATGTTCCCCACAGAGTATTGCTGCTTACAGAAAAACTGAGAAATAGGAGAACATAGCGGATATTTCATCATCTGCCTCCAAGGGGAACCATAACCAAAGAGCAGCCAATTACCCCAGTACAGCTGCAAAGTTTAATCAATGTAGAAACCAAATAGCTCATTAAGTGTCCAGTGCAATAATGGAAGACCTTCCCACTAACTCATATGACATGAATGCTACATTTTTAGAAGATCCATTGGTGATGTGAAAGACCAGAGCCTCCCTTCATCTTCAGATCTGGGCCAAGGCATGATCTTCATCTTTCCTTTTCTGGCACAAAAAAAGAGGTAAGAGGAGGATGCCTCGGACAGCACGGGATGTGTCTGACAAGCCACGAATTACACACACCTGTGCACAAGGCAATCTGTCACACCCAGCCCCTCTGGATTCATATGCCAGAGGGGAAACCCACACCAAACACCATCTCCTGCCAGGCGCAAGGAAAGTGCAGAACTGAAGGTGATTTTACTTCTTTCAACACTTGTGGTGAGTCTGGTACTGACATATTGTGTCCAGAATGGGAGGCCCCAAAAAAGCAGAAAACAGCTGAAAAGGAGACATGTAGAGAACTCACTTGGTTTCACCTGCAAAGGAGACTGAGCAGCTCGATAGCAATATCTAAACAGTTTCACAGAACGAAAATGCCAGATACGACAAGACTGACCAATCTAGCAAAACAGAAAAATACACAGCAGTCGGCAAGCCAAAGCTAGGGAAATTCCATTTAGAAATAACAGAGATACTTATTTATGTGTAATACTGCAGGCAATTAAATGTTAAAACAAACTTGCCAGGTTTTTCCACCTCTTGATGTCTGTGGATCAAGGCTGGATGCCTTTGGTCTCCCTGGGTGACCAGGCAAAGCTTTATGATCTGCAACAGGCAGAAGGGCAGAGCTGACAATTTAATGGCTCTGCCTCGCCCCCACCTCGACAGAGGTGAGAAAGAAACAGCTCTGCCAGTCCATAAAGATCTATTGACATCACTTGGCATCACTTTAACTGGAAATTAAATTTACATGAACAAACTCTATCCCACACAAGACTGCATATTGTGACAGTTAAATAAAGAGCTTTTTAAAAGGCACACGTCTCAGGCAATTTAAATCAAAAAAGATAGGTTTTGTTAAAGCTACCAATTTCAGAAAATTAAGGTTGACTAAAACTGTTTTTAAAAACTCCTTTTGGAATTTAATCACATATTGGAAACCCATATGCAGCTGTTTGTGTCACCTGCAAAAAGACTGTATAAAACATAAGCATATGCTTAATTTTACACGTGTGCTTAAGTTCTATCAACTTTAATGAAGTTTAAGCACACAGCCAAGCTTCTCTGAATTTGAGCAAGCATTCCTGAGCATGGGCTGTGAAGCTATTAGGAAATCACCAATGAGAAAAAAGGTAAGATTAAAACTGGCTGGTCAATTTTCACAGCCTGAGTAAGCACTAGGTCCAAAAATTAAACATACAACATATTTCTGAATTTGTTTGCTTGTTTTGCTGTAATAGCAAGGGATGAGTGCCAAAATGTTTGCAAGGATTCCCGGTAAATCTGGCAAAATGTCAGCAAAACGGATGTATAAAACTACATGAAAGTCAATGGCTTGGGTTTGGCTTCTGAGGAAATGAATCACGTTAAAAATCTACTATATGTCTCAAAGCTGAGAAGAGGAAAATCTGGACTCTGCCTCAGCCTACACATTTTTGGGGTGGTCAGTGGCTGCAGTACATGGGGGAGGCAGGCCTCAGCTGGGCAAACCCCACAGTCTGATTCACTGAACAAGGTTCCTGCCTTCAAGAAATTTGCAATCTCATTTTCCAAACCATTAGGCCCCCTTCTACATTCCCTTCAAGGCTGCCAGATGTGTGTCTGGTATTGGATTTGGCTGGCTGACCATGGGTTTTTTATTTCTTTTTTAACAACAACTGCCTTGTTCAGACACCTTACATTCTACACATCCCGTAAGTAGGAACCCCAGCTGAAGAAAAGGGACCTGAATCACACAGAAAGCTGAACAATAATTTGTGCTGCCCTAAAATGGAATCCACAGTGTGCAGAACCCTCCTGGGTGAGCTCCAAAGTTTAATTTGATATCATCCACATGCAGATAAATTAACATAAAGTACTGTCTTTCAATTAGAATTCATGCATCAGAAAAGGTGGTGACCCCAGCACACATTAGACCTCAGGAAAACAGTATTTAAGTGTATCTCTGCTTGGGACTAACAAGCCACAGAAGCCAAACTTCTGAAAAAAAACACTGAAAACATATTCCTTACCTAAGTGTCTTTAAGAGGCTCACCTGACCTCAGAACTGACCACACACTGCTCCCTGAAGGCAGCCCTGCCCTGCCACCACCCATGGGACACCTGGGTATCTGCAGGCCTTGGCAGAAGCAGACTTTAGGAACACAGAGAGGGGGACTGCAGGGCTGAACTGGAACAATTTGCAGAGCCAGAGACAGGGGGAGGAAAGGGCAAGCAACACAGAAGCTGCAGAGGAAGGCCAGATCTTTAACGTGACAAGACAGTTTCCATGGCAAAAGAGAAATGTGGAGATGGAGAGGAAAGGAGCTGTGCCTCAGGACTGTTGAATGAAAGGAGTTTGTAAAGCACCTTTGTCATTTACTGGCTTCAGCAACACTTGGGAGTTGCTACAGCTTTTCCAAACATTTATAACTTACTTCTCTCAGTATTAAAACCAATACTAAAACCATCCCATGATGTTTTCCAGATGATCTTCCTTACCTGTTGTTAAAGCTAATTAACATCCTGCATTTTAATCAGCAAATCAAACTGGAAAATACAATTGTGGAGAATGGCCCTTCAAAGATGGAGTTTTATGGTAGCAGACACTTAAAATCATGTCTGGAACAAATTCCTTCAGCTCTGGCTGCAACATTTCTCACTGGTATTTCTACCACCTTCCAGCTTGCTCAGCTGCTGTGCCACACGCTCCTCACAGAGGCAACATTTTCTAACAACAAAACCACCCTTCATGGCAGCTGAAGCTGTTTTTCACCAGTGATGGAAACTGAAAAACAGAGACAGGAACCTGCATTTCAGCCACTTCCATTCTTGGAAATTAGATGCTCTCACAACTTCTCCATGTCCACATTTCACGGCTGCCAGATAAAATTTTCATCAAAAAGAGCATGAATTTTGCCCTACTCTTTGAAAAACTCCAGGGCTCTAAAACTGAATTTAGGCCACAACTGGATTCCCCAATCAGCAGAGTTCTATTTCCTTTAATCTTTTTTGGCCAAAGCTGTTTTCTGTGCTGCACAGCATCACTGTACTTAAAGCACCAAACCCAAGGTGGGAATCTGACTCTGCTCTGTCACGTTCCAGACTACCACCATGCCCAGGATGCATGGAAAGACTTTGACTTTCTAAACCACATTTTCCAATCCCAGCCAGCTTCACAGAAGAGGCATAATAATTTGTCTGCTGCAGTTTTTAGCATTCCTTCTTCTTACTGACAGTCTGTTTTACCCTTGCTGCTGCACTATAGCTCCCTAATGCAACAGGCTACCCAGGACCTGAGACAAGAGCAACCCATCTTGCAAGAGATTTTCCCTAGGACCTGCTAATCCAACACCAGACTTGAATAGGACTCAGATTTGAGAAGAATGGAAACTTCTTCTGCATTGGTCATGTTATCTCACTCTGTTCCATCACACAGTTCATCAGCTTTGATAGGAGAATTTCCACATCTTCATTATCTTTTTTTTTTTTCCCTTTGCTTAAATAATTCTACCTTAGATACAATGATGTATTTGCTTGCTTTTTGTCTGTCACCAGACAAGCACTGACAGAACAAAACTGCCTGCTTTTTCTGCATGCTCTCCATGCATCCACCATTACTTTCCACATTCATGTCTCTATTTTCCATGGGCATAATCCAGGTTACAGATTGAACTCTCTGCAGGTGCCAGCCGTGGCTGACTCCATCATTTGCAGTGTGACAGTGTCCCTCAGAGATGTGTCCACAGGACCAAGAAGATACCCACCAGGGTTTGTAGCCTTGGCACAGCATTGGGGGAGCACAGCCTTCTGTCTGGACCCAAACTGGCACATGTGCGGTGTCTTAACCCAGGATGGATTCACCTTGATCAGCTCTGACCATCATAAGCAGCAACATTTCTGACCTTTCTGTTTCCCCTCATGACTTTTTGGTAGGTCCCATACCCATATTTACACATGATCTGTACCAGGCTTTTATCTTCTTCTGTTCCTTCACCTCATCACCTGCTGTATGGCAGATTATCAAAAGCTGCCCTGTTTCACCTCTGAAAGCATCTCCCAGCCTCAGCCACAGAGCTCTCCTCCCAAAGAAGGCACAAGTGTGCAGGTCCTGGCACATCCAGTGTTCTGTATTGAACAATAACATAACAAATACATTAACTAACACGGTAATAAGCATGATGAAAATAATGAGCACAGTTAACTGTTTGGGTCCTTCCTTACTTTGTAGTCCTTGCCGAGAGGTTCAGCTATTAAAGGCTGTGTTGCATTATAACATTGCCAAGATATTAATAGCCAGGCAGGGAGATGAACGGCAGGCTTACACTGCACAACTAAAACTTTTCCAGTTTACCCTTTCAGTAAAATTTGTGGTTTATAATAAGCATCTTTGTCTATTCTGAAGAGAGTAAGGATTGGAAAGTTACATGGATGGGAACAGAGGTTCATTAAAGATTTAGAATAGAATGTGGTTTGGCATTGTAAAATAAACATGCGTATAAGATGGGATGCATCAAGAGCTGAGAGAAGTGCTCAGTGTTCCTTTTCTCTTGTGATCCTGGATCTACTGGTCATGCTACCCACAAAAAGGGATGAAAAAGTAGCAGGGATAAAATGTGCATGCTTGCTCCCAATAATGTGAAGGTCTGCTCTATAACCCCACTCATGACTCGTTTTTCATATGTATATCTATAGGGTGTAAATATATATATACACAGGTATAAGAAATGTGTGCATTTTATCTCTCATGCATCTCAATATTCATCAATATATATACATGTTATATTACTGACTTTCCTCACCATAGAACCTAAAAACCCTATTATAGAGCAAACACTTATTGACCTGTAGAGACCCAGTGAGCGCTTAAACATCCAGAACATACATGTCAATTGTTTAAGTCTAACTTGGAGCACAGCGCATTCCTGTTTCTCAAACACACGAGGAAGGCAGGAAGGAAACAGATAAAAAGCATTCCTGCAAAGCCAAGGTTTGAGTAAGAGGGTTAACATTACCAGGTAATTTATTTATACTGTTGGACACAGCTTCAATTTAGATAAAAGGCAGATGCTTATCACATGGATTTTAATAAATCAGGTTAGAAGTCACAGAAATCTGCAAAAGCTGGATCTCGAATGGCAAGCAATGAAGCCACAGACTGTGGCTTTATTTACAGAGTTTCTGATCTCTCCTGGATTCAGCAAAAGCTGCCCTGTAGCTGCCAGCGAGCACCTACAACCACGCCAGTAATCCCAATGATTAACAAAACCTAGCACTAGAGGGAGGCTGAACACATGTTCTGCTCTCTTTGGCCTTTTCAGCTTCTCCAGACATTAAAAGGCAGGTGATTTAAAGCAAGCCCAGCACAAGCAGGCAGAGCCCAGCCTCTGAACAGGAGATGAGCTATTTCAGGCAGCAACACCCCTGGCAAAATTCCTGCTCTTTTCTCCCCAGTTATTTCCCAAAATGTGCACTTAAAATTAAGAAATAAATTTTAAAAAAAAAGAAAACACAACAGCAAAACCCACACAAAAACAAAAACAATGCCTGTGTCCTGGCTGTTCCTTCAGGCAGTGAGTCAGAGCCCACAGAGGCACCACTGCTGCCGCTTGCTGAGCGGAGTCAGACAGTGAAACACCTTCCCTAACAGGGATGAGGCTCTCGCTTCTCGCATCCATCAACACATTCCCACCTTCTCCCAGGCGCGAGCACTGAGGAGAAGTGAGGCAGGTCTCCTCGGAAAGGCCTCACAGAGGAAGGCGCATACGCCTCCAGAGCGCACTTCAGCTTTTCCTCTTCCAAAATTCCTTGGCAAAAGGAATTCGAACCCTTCGGCTCATTTTCTGCACATCACAACAGGACAATAGGCCCGGTGAGTTCAGTGGGTCTGAATGTGGGAATAGTTCCCTGCTCATGTAGCTGCAGCCCCTCTAAGCATAGATGGTTATAACGAGAACTGGATATTAAATTCTTTATATTGCACTTCATGCAACTATTCAAAGTCCGACTGTTTCACTTTGACCCCCAACCTAAAGCCACTTCTTCACATCTGCTTTGATATATCCCAAATTATTCCTGTGTTCAGGCACTGATAGTGTTTAGTCATTAATTTGCAGTTATTACAGTAATGAGACTCTGGGAGGTAGCAGGCAGAATTGTTCTGGGATGCAGGACATCTCAGTCTTATTTTTAGCCTGCTACTGGTCAGCCTGGTGACCTAGGTAAAGTGCCTTCCCTGCTCCAGCTTTCTTATCAGGAAGAGAGTGGTATTTCTTTTGTAAAGTGTTTTGTGGCCTGTCAATAAAAAAAGCGCTGATAACAGCTGGGGGTTGAGGAAGAGGTTGGGAAAGAGGTGCCATCCCAGCTCAACACAATCTTCTCCTTCCCATGCTGTGGTGGCATCTCAGATCCCAAAAGAAAATCAGACCCATCTGCAGATGCAGCACGTGCAGGTAATTAGCAGAGATCTGTAAATGGATGTTTTCCTAAGGTGGCCCTTGGCAAGTTGGCAGCTGAGGATCACATCTGCTTTGAGCCACCCAGATCCTGCCCCAACATGAAATGCTGGGCTCTGACCCTCCCCTTTAAAGAGAACTGGTCATTTCAAAGCCAGTAGCACCCATGACTCCTGAGACAGCCTTCACGAGGATGGGGCATGGGACAGGGACTGGCTTTTCACACAGCAGCGCAGTTCTCATCCCTGTGCAGCCCTGCCTGGCAAGGAAGGAAGCAACTGCCAGAGCCATGAGTGAGGGTCATTTTCTGTGAGCAAACAGGGTACTTGAGAGGCGGCTGATGAGAGTTTTTCCCTTTTGCTTTCCATGGCCTGGACAGAAGCCTGTTTTGAAACTAGAAGGCAAAAACATAATAAAAATCTGCCTCCCTCCCTCCCAGATCTATCTATTTCCCTTTGACAAACAGTGATTTCATTTTTCTTCCCGTCCAGAATTTTTTTTTCTTTCTCTTTTAAACTGAGCCCAGGCCAACGTGGCAAAAGGCTCTTTGCTCATGTCCTTATTTGTCAAACACGCCACCGCCACGCCCTCACCACCATTCTGGGAACAAGTCCTTGCCTTCCCCGGCTGCAGCCGAAGGGGAACTTCCCAACACAAGTCTCCCCCAGCCCAAAAACACTCTTTTAAAAATAAATATTGCTTTTTTTTTTTTTTTCTAAAAAAAAGGTATTCCAGTTAATAAGAAAAGAGTTTAAATTTCCTTCCCCTTTCCTCCCCACAGCCCAGCTATGAATCTGAATATGACGGATCTAGATGGGAAAACAGAAATTACAAGAAATTGCCAAATCTATCACAAAGGTATTTCATGACCCAGCCCTCCTCTAATTTCCATCAGAGCATAAGTCAGATACTAAAGTACCTTTTTGGATCTGATCCTAAGTGGCCAGTTCCACTGTCCAAATAGAGATCCAGAGATAAACAGGTCTATGAAAACTGGGTATTATTATTTTAACTGCACCTCTTAAGCTACAGCTTAAACTTTTTTTTTCTAAAAAAAAGGTATCCCTCTGGTAACAGTAACACACAAACTGATAATAAGCTAAACATTTATCCTGCTGTCCTCATCAACTTAACACCTAGTATAAAAAGCTTTACCTGGAGCCCCACAGCACACATACTTCATAAGCTGTCATCAGTACTGCACTGTCCAGAGAGAAATTTCTGATGTAAAACGGCTGATTTGATGGAACAGATGAATTTCAAACTCTGAAGTAGACCTGGAGGGCTCTCACCAGGTCCACAGGGGCCAAGCCACCCCAGACAGCAGCTTCAGGTCTGGCCAATGCTCGGGAACTGGTTCTGCTGCTCCAGCACTTACATTTAGCAATGGGGAAACTGAGGCATGGAAATTAAATGGTCTGGCAATGAAGAGCAAAATCAGGCTCTTGGAGCCCAATACAACACATGTTCATGAGATCCCTGATTTCAGACAACCATGTCCTCACAGCAGAAGGAACACAGTCACCATTTGTTCTGCTCCTTTAGCACAAGCCTGTCCAGAGTTGAGAAAATTACCGTGTTTGATGCACAAAGGCACTGGGCAGCCTTCTCCTGCACCACCTGCCCTTTTGCTCCTCTCTTGGGCTTTACACATCTTGCTTCAGCATGACTTTTGCTGCTCCTGAAAGATAAGGAGCTGATCTTGCAACACAAAACCCTGCTGGCTCCTGACTTTAGCCCTGACTTTTGTCTGCTCCTGATCTCCCACAGAAAACAGAAGGGAAAAAGAAGGGGAATAGGTGACCAGAGGGCACAGATGAAAAGCAGGGAGCTGTATTTGCTGCAAGAGAGTGCATTTGGGGTGGTGACAGGCAGGACTGCTCAGGTTCAGCTGGTTGGCTCACTTTCCTCTGAGCAGGATACTATGCAAAGGAATCCTGCTCTAACCAAGCTCTTGCTAAAATCCAACACTGAACACAGCTCCAGCCCGTTTCCCAAAGCCAGAGAAAAAGGGTGTGGCAAATAGCAATTCCATGAGTTCAGAGGGAAGAGTTGTCCTGCTGAGTGGTTCTACCAAGGGGGCACATCCCTGTGACAGCCTCGAGTGGCTCAGGGGCACTTTTGGAGCCATGGCAGGAGAGAGCTCCTTTCAATAAACAAGGTCCTCTCCTTCCTTGTGTGTCCTGGGAAGGGGGAAGCCTGACCCTGAGGAATCCTGTGAGGCACCAGGACCCCTTCCTGCTGCCCAGGCTGCTGTGCAGACACCATGCAGGCAGTGCCCTGCCTCTGCCAGGAGCCTGCTGCTCCACCGCTTCCCAGGGCGCTCTGGAAGCTCCCCGGCTCCCACGGGGGCCACTCTTCTCAGAGATAAAAGACAGAACAACACTTGCTGGGGAATTACTTCATTCCCCCAAGGCTGGGAAAAGCCATGCTCCGCACTTGGCAGTGTCCCTGATGGCTGCAGCCTTTCCTGGCAAGGGAGAACACAATCCCTGTTAACCCCTTCCTGCTCAAAGGCTGTTTCCAACACTGAGCCCATTGCAGGAAAGGCTGAGGCTTTGCCATAGCACCTGAACATCTTGCCACGGGCAAGAGATCTCAGTAAGCCCGTGAGGGAGGGGAATGTTTTGTTCTTCCCGAGGCACAAAGCAGACAAATTGACTCTAGAGTTGGTGAGACGGTCAGGAACTAAGTCAGGTCCTTTGAATCCTGTTAAATGCCCGCCTGCTGGCCTACTCTCACGTTCAAACTCACCAAGGGATACAGGACTGCCACAGTCTTCCAGGGCCACCAAGGGCAGTCCCATGTCTGTGGATATGTGGTTGCATGACTCTCAACAGCCTCAAACCTAGACCATGCTCTTGTTGTTCTCACTACTTCTCACAGAAGGCTCTTCCAGATCTTTGGAGCCCCAATGCTTAGAAAATTTCTAAACGGAGGTATTTCTGGCAAGCTCACCTTCTCCTGTTCCTGCACCAACACCCACACAGAGCTGAAATACAGCCTTATTTCCCAAGTGTATTGCAAAATTGCAACCAGAACCATCCTCAGCCTTCCTTTTGCTCAGCTAACAAGACAAACTCTTCTGGTCTCCGCTGGGAAGATCAGCTCCTCACTCCTTGATCACCTTGACTGCTTTGTCCTAAAAGTCTGAATGCTTTTCTCCAGAATGTGCCTGAGCAAACATAAACCTGGCACTCCTGCAATACCTGCACAAAAGTGTTCATATCTTTCAAAGGTGTTCAAGGTCTGTCCATATTCACTTTGGACAAATGCCATCATCACCTCATGCATCTTAGAAGTTGCATTTTCATCCAAGTGGCCAAACTAGAAGATCCAAGCCAGCAAAAAGAGGGTGAAAAGGGTCTCAATTACATCACTGGAGCCTGGGCCAGGGCTTATTTGCTTCACTTAATTTTAGGCATCTAAACAAAGCACTTTTAGGATCAGATTACTCCCCTAAAGTCTCTCCACAGTCCACGGAAGGAGATGGCCATTCCAGAAAACAATTCATTCTGGGAAGGTTTCACTCCCATTCGCCATCACAACGACATAAGGCAATTAGTCTTCTAATTCAAGCCGGATGGGAAAAATCCTGTAATAGCCCAGAAAATTTTGAATGGAAACACTCTCTGCTTGGGAAACACAGCTTGCTAAAGCTGACTTGGTTATTCCTGACCCATCATTTTTAACCAGAACTTTGCCACCTCATTTTATTACCATTCATTCATTTCCACAATTTCTGTATTGGTTCTGCACGAATTACAAATTCTTGTCTTCTTACCTGTACATTGTAAGTCACATCATCCAGAGGGGGTGGGGGGGGAAAGGCACCTTGTGATGATGTGATGTTCCCAAGGTCATCCACAGGAGGGGGCGGGGGAGGAAGAAAGTCCCCTAGGAGAGAGAATGGGAGAATTTAGACTCAGCAGCATTTCCCACATCATGACATGGACGATCAGGAGGAACTCCGCAATACTTTCAGCTCTGCCCATTGGTTTTGTGGCACAGGACAAAACATATTATTTAACCATTAAATGCTCAGCTTCATCCCTCACTGCTTCAGGAGATGGCTACACAGCTCAGTAACAGTGGCAGATGGCTTAGGGGTGCTCAGATTCCACAGCAAAAGGTGATGCGCCACAAAACCTGAATGCACCAACAAGGAGCTCCTCAGATCCAAGTGGCACCTCAAACGTGCCACAGGCAGCCACAAAACTTGCACTAATGAACACCTTGTGTCTAACCTGTCAATGGATCCCATCCAATTCACTTCCCTCATGTGCTAAACTATGCCAGCTCTTCTTGATCCCCATAAAGACAGCATCAGGTGCTGTCCAAAAGCAGGGATCCCTGCTGCAGAAGACACAAGGAGCGCTGGAGTCCAGAATCTTGACCAGCCCATCTCCTGCGTCCCTGCTGCTGGCAGGCAGTCACACTCTTTGCATCTTCCTCTTCCTATAGGGACTTCATAGCTTCATGTAAAGAACTGCTGGGAAGATCACAGGCTCTTTTCAGTGACAACAGCCACGTGATGGGCCAGGTGCAAGCACACAGTCCACCTCTCTTAACTCTGGATTTTTACAAGGGTAAAATTGTAAAAAGGCTGCTGTACAGAATTTCCAGAATTCAACTTGCTTATGTTAATCTTCCAAAAGTGCTGATGGGAAGACAGAGCCATCCAGCTTAGCAGAGATGGGAGGTGGGAGCAGAGAGAAGTTCTTCTTGAGAATTCCATGGGATGTGGGACCATCCCAAAAGGAAAAAGAAAATAAGGACAGAGCAGCCCAGGCTGCAGGCAGCAGGACATCAGGCTCTGAAAGCACCTCCTAATGGTGGAAAAAGAACATTTGCCATTAGCACTGGATTTGTCTCCAGGGAAGGCAGCTGCCTGCAATTTGGACCGCTTTGGTATGCTTTTATTTCTTCATATGAAGATTGATGCTGCAAGTAGAGCTGTTTGCTGTTGGCTCTTGTGTGTGCAGCATCTGGGATGGAAGGCTTCAGATTAATAAAAGTGTGATATTTCACATATATAGGAACTGTTGCTTTTGGAAGGAAATATGAGCTCCCTACTTGACCCTCCAGATCTCCAGGCAGCATCACACTGTGTTCAGGCCAGGGGACCTCAGCACCACCCCTAAATGCCAAGGAACAGGCTCCAAACCGCTCAGGAAGGTGCTGAACCAAACCCCTGTGACCTGCAGCCTTCTGGGCCACCTGTGCCCAGGTTTAAAGCCCTAGGCTCAGCCCAGACCAGGCACAGGCACCAGCTGGGCAGCACTGCCAGTACAGCACTTTCATGCTCTCTGCCATGGGAAGCAGATGTGCCTGCAGCCCTCAAAAGGTCTTCTATTTCAAATCACTCTCTGAAAGACACAAACTTCCTCTAGGACTTTCAGAAATGTTATTTAACAGGAAAGTAATTTCTTGCCATTCTCCCCAAAATGAGCATGGATGGAACTCAAAAAACCCCTTCTGAATCCCTCAGAAAGTATCATCATAAATACAGATGCTCAAAGACAGTTCAAAAACAACACACTGAAAACTAATTTAAGACAATCATGTTGCTCCAATACATGAAATCCCATGAAACCCACTGGCTCATGCTATTATAGAGTTCAGAATTGATTTTTAAAAAACTTATGTCCAATAATATCAGCAGTATCCTCCTCATTGCCTATAATTAATTCAATCTTGTATTTCAAATCATGTGAAAAACAATATGAAATAAAAAGAAAAGTAGAGAGATTTTGAAATTAATATCTAAGAGGTTAGTTCTAAAAAATGCTGGGATATTTGACTACTTCTTAAACTTTTCTCCTTTGCTCTGAAAATGACCCTGCAACCAGCCAACATGATTTTGCAAACAAATGCAACTCCAGCAGACACAGACTTCTCAAGATTATGCTTCAGATGATGTTTCTCAGTTAGTCCTGACTGGGATACCAATGACTGATCTCCCTGCACAGCACATTAGTCAGACACTCTTGCTTTATTGCAATCCTTCAAAACACCTAAGGAAAATCAAGGCAGAGAACATGCTGGAGGAGATGAAACAGGGAAAGGGGCATGTTTTCTGCATAAACAGAAGTCTGCATCTAACAGCGACCATTAACATAAACAAAATACAATTTTTGCCCCTTTGGCAGACCCACTCCTCCTGAAAGAAAAATAAAATTGGCAAGATTCTTCAGAAAAGGAGCAAAAGACAGAAAGATAGCTCTCTCCTGGAGTCTGGAAGAAAACACTTCTTTACAGTAGGAGACAGCTGGCTTTACCATGTCCCAGCCCAGCTCTGCTGACTCCATCCTGTGTTAGATAAGCTGCTGGCTCCACTCTCCCCACAAGTGGGAAGGTTTTTAGACTGGGAAGCAGAGAGCAGATGCCTGATGAACTGGGGGGACCTTGCAGATGTTTGGCCTTTTCCTGGTCCTCTGTGAACAGATGGACCTTTCTCCTTCACAGCTTTAGTTATTTATTCTGCCACTGCGCCTTCCTCTTTCCCACACAGCCACAGGACCCGATGCTGTTCCCACTGCACTCACGGGACAGCATTCCCTCAGATGCAGAAGGGAAAGCTGTGCCTGCATTATTATTATTATTATTGGCATTGCTGGAAGCCTCCCTCCAGCAGAGCGGGAAGCATGCAAAGCCTAAAATCCGTGTCCTCAGCAGCATATGATTGTAGATGATGTGGGGAAGAAGCAGGTCGAGGTTTGAGGGAGCAGAAGAGGAAAAGAAGCTGAAAGCCAGCTTACACTCACTTTAAGCACAGTGTTCCTACAGTGCACCTTTGGGACCTTCCCTCACCCTGGATCTTTGCAAGTCAGATTTCACTTATTTAGAGCTGGACAAGCCGTGGGAGGAGGCAGGAAAGTCCATGTCCAGGCAGAATATATCACTGCCACCCACTGCTGACCACCTTCAGTGTCACAGAGCAAGGTGGGAGCTGTCTGGGCAAGGGACCATCCCTGGTCTGCACAGATGCACCAGCAGCCACAGCAGAATGGGGCTCTGGGGTGATCAGTTAACATGGGCTGGTGGAGGACACATCCCACCCTGAGCACTCTCTTGACTGATTTAACCAGGTTGTCCCTCTGTGAATAAGGGATAAGATGGGCAAAAGGCTCATTAGTATTGATTATTGTTCAGCACCAAGACCAGCATTTTGGTTGACTTTCAACTGACATCAACCTGAACACTTGGATGTACCTCAGGCTATGCAAGTGGCTGCACTGAGTTTTGTCAACAGAGAGGTATCAAGGCACCTCCAGAAAGCAATTTGTACTTGAAGGCAGGTAAAGAGACTTGCCTTCCAATGGCAAGTGTCTCCATGGAGGCAGCTGGGCCAAGCATGTTTGGAGGTAGGAAATCACACCAAGACACAGCCTGCCTTTGGCTCTGATGATGAGAAATCTCTACCTGTTACCATATATTTAAGAAGATAAACTAAACAGCACCTTGTTGCACTCATTCTCCCTTTGCACAGTCAGCCTACGAAGGGGCTGTGCAGTGAGACACATGGCCAGCTCGGCTATCTCAGATGCGGCGGCGCAGCGTGCCATGAAACCACAGCTCGGAGCTCTTCCCTCAGCACCCGTGCAGCTCCTGCACCATGGCATCACCCGCTGCAGCCACCAGGGTAATGGCCCACCCTGAGCAACAGAACACTTGCATATTTGTAAATACAAGTAACGAGGCAGAAATCAGGTGAGTCCATCACAGTTATGCTGGGAAGCAATAGCAGGGCCACACGCAGAAGCGATGCCTCCCAGGGCCCAGCCTGGCTTCTGCTTCAATTGAATCTGTGCCATTGTAGATGCACTTGTAAGGTTTTACCCCTCTCTGCCCCAAAACTTCCCCTCTTACACTTTCCAAGGAGCTTCAAACGTTTCACTATTACACTTTTAAGTTCACAAATATAAAATTGTTCAAAGCCCTAACAGACACCTACATCAGCACAAACCTGTCAGGGTGAATAGAAACTCACAGAAGTTTTGCCACTGGCTGCCTGATGCCTTCTGGATACAAGTATGAGCTGAGAAAAACATCCTGTCTCATGCAGCAAACACCATTCTCACTTACAAGTTAACCTTTAAAATTTTAAGTGCACTTCATTTTTCGCTGGATCAGGCTCATGTCTCAAGTCTTTGTTTTCAGGAGATAGATCTGCCAGCCACCAAATTATTGTAGCATGGTAATTGCCTCCCCCCCTTGACAGACAGTTGTTTAGACATGAAGATTTGCAGTTTTGAAACTTCTAGACTTGAAGAAGGGCTCACATGTTAAGTAAAAGAGACTCTTTGGGGGAAAAACACAGTGAAACAAAAAATAAAAAAGCAAAACACAACATTTTTCATGGAAACAATAAGTTAATGAAATCTCTTAAACAAAAAAACTGGGCTTAGAATGGTCTTCCCAGATCTCTGGCTGACATCTGAGGACTATATATGTCAGATGCTGATTTCAATTTTCTCCTTCCAAGCAAAAATAACTCTTTCTGACTGTCACCTTGGTAATTTCTGATTCTGAAGATGGTTCACAATCAGTTTGAATCACCTGAGAAACACAGTTCAGCCCTGACTCAGAGCCCAGACTAAGGATAGTGATGGAGCAAACCCCAGTGATGTGTTTCCATTCTGATCCAGACAGATTCCATTTGGCAAAGTACTGAGTAGATAGAGGCACTGCTCAGTCAAGTATTTAACTTCTACTGCAGAAAGCCAAAGCCTTCTACATTGAAACAATTAAGATTTACACCTAAACCCTAATTCACTGAGCACTAGGCTAAAATCCTGTTGTTGGAGGCTGCCATGAACCTGTATCCCACAGTGACCACTGCAGGGGCCTGCAGAATATCACAGTATTACTGCAGGGTCTGGGAAACTTCCTACTGCAAAGTGACACCACAGGATTTTTTAGAGAAAACTTCAGCTAGATGTGACCTGGTGCCTCCTAGGTGTGAACGTACATCTTATTAAGTTTCCCAAAGTGAACATTTTCCTGTAGCATCTGTACTTAACACACTTCACTAGGCAAGGACAATACACAATTAAAACCATGTTTTGGCCCCAGCCATGTTGTGAGGAGTCACTGACACCACGTCAGTGCAGGGGAAACTTGCATGATGACACACCAGCTCCACAATCCACCTAAATATACCACACTGGGCTGTGATCCTGTGATTCCTAAAATAAAGCAGCTCCAACAACCCAAAGCACTGTTTAAATTACCACTCTTACCAATCACTAATCCTACCATTTGAACTACTTGTGCTAATCAGCTACTGTATTAATAAGCATGAGGAAGAAAAAAAACCCCACACTGGCTAATTTCATCCTCAGCATTTAAAAAAGGAATACTGAGTCTGTCAGGTAGTTGCACTGAAAATTTACTTCACCACCTGCTAGCTGAAATATTGCTTTTATGGATTTACATTGTATTAAAAGGTCACTGGCTGTTTAAGTCTTAAACAGTTTTAATCATTCTAAAAGTCTCTTAACAGTAAGAAAAGGAAGCTCAGAACAAACAGCAGCAGGGATTCTAATTAAAAGGGCCAATTCATCTAATTTTATTTGGGGTTAATTATTCAGGATTCACTCTCTGATGTGTAAGGAATAGCAATTAGTAATTTTAGTGATTTGAGGAACATTGGAGGTGTAATCAGTTAAAATGAGTGAGTGTTTACAACACAAGATGTTGAATTAGTTTCTCCCAGCTGGAGAACAGGAACATTAGTCCCCTACAGTTCAGAACTACGAATCACAGTCCTGCTTAAAATATACTCTTTAAATAAAAAAAAATAAAACAAAAACAAAAACCCCCACCACATGCCAACAATCATCTGGTAATTTTGTTTACTACATGGAAAGTCAATAGGAAACATGTACCATGGCAGCTTATGCATCCTCACCTCCACCTTCACCCTGCCATCCAACTATTTAAACCCCTGGGATTCACTGGAAACAATTCCTAGCAATCTTCCTATCTGCACACCTCCAGTCAGACTACCACCCTCTCACCACACTGCCTTTCACCACGACTGGCTGAGATAATGGGAGAAGCAGCCTGTGAAACTTTGAAATGTTAATTAACCTCAGTGGTTAAATATACAGAGGAAAAATGACTGTGCGATTAACTTAGAACCTCTAGGTACAATTCCTCCTGCAAATGCAAATCCAAAATAGCTCTGCTGGAATCGCTCTGGACTTCTTCCACTGTTACTGGAGCCAGAATAAGGTACTAAAGCTTTCAGGAGAAGCAGATGAGACTCTGGTGGGGACAGAGGAGCCATGTGGGAGAATGCCAGTGGGAGATCCAGCGCTGGCTGCTTTGACAATCAGGTCTGAGCTGAGGCAGCAGTTCAAAAGCCATCTTTTACTCCCTCTCACGAGGTACGTGGATTTTACCACCACTCAGGCATAGCCAGTGGGACTGGAGCTGGACCCCTTGCAAGTTTATGCCCACAAGGGTGTGACTGCTAAAAGGAGCAGCACTGGCACACCATGCCATGCTCACTGCAACTGATGCAGCTTTTAATGAGCCACTTTATTTAGTACAGAGAGGCTGCCTTTAGCGTCCTGTACACAGATCTTTCACTCCAGCTCTGGTCACCAACACAGGAAATCCCCTCCACCCCCACATTCACTCAGAACTCGCTGACCTCCCTATCAAAACACCCCACAGGCAGTAATTAGCACAAGGGTAGGAGATGAGGGTTCAGTTCCCCAAATTATGCAAAATCTCAGCTGCTTCACCACAGTGGATGCTCCTCATTGTGAAAACAATGGGTTTTTTTATGAGACTGCGTTTCCATTCAGCTGGTGGGTGTAGACACCAAGTGCTATCCTTCCAAGCAAATCCCAGCCAATGCAGCCCCAGTGCTGGGAGGGAGGGGCAGGCAGGTACAACCCCTGCTGGATTGTCCTCCCACATGCACATCAGCAGAGCTTTCTACAAATCAGGCTTTCAACACACGAAGCACAAAGCCATTGGCAGAAGGCTGCATTTTGATCTTCAGCTTATTTTTCCATACAACTGTGGGGCAGAGCAGTCCATCTAATGCCCTACACCAACTTCTCTGCCATAGACGTGACTCATGAAAAACACAACAGTCCCATACTAAACCTTAGTGAAGGACTAAATTTGAACTGATGCAAGAAACAGCCCATGGAACTTCAAAACTTCAATAAAAATATGTGCTGGAAAAGAAGGCAGAAGGAGAACCGTGAGATTTAACAAAAGTTCTAAGCACTCTTCCCTGTCATAGACTTCTTTTAGGACGCTAGGGATGTCACTTAACCCCACTGTGCCTCTGTCCACAGCATGAAAAGCTTTCCTTTGCCTTCTCTGCAGTGTTTATTTGTAGAAGTGAGCATGAAGTTTATCTTACTTGTGCAGCAATTAGTACAACGAGATCTCACTTTCAGCTGCAGCTGCTCAGATCCAATAACGGGGACAAAAGTAGTTCTGAATTATTTTTTTTTTTAAAGTGACAAAAAACAGCCTGCTAAGAGGGAGAGATTACCATGTAAACAAGTGAAAATCAGGGCATCTAAGTCAGCCCTGTCCTGGAGAGGAAATGGGCTGCGCTCCAACATACCATCCTTCTCCTCTGAGAGTGAAGGGTCCATGAAATAACTCAACGAGGGAAACACCGCCTCACTCAGAACAAACTGGAACAGGTTATCTATTTGTTTATTAGATTATGGTCTTGAACTCATTTGTTCATTGCTAAGAGCTTCTGATAAGAGTTGACATCTGCATTAATTTACTAAAGAGGGCTGCTGTGAAGGAGTTGAGAAAAATAAGCTACCCACTGGATTAGGACCTCATTTTCCCTGGCTGCTGTTTCAGAGCACAGTGAAAGTGAGTCTGTTTATTTGGTCAGCCTTCTCCCCTGAGGCAGCAGACAGGGAAGATGGGGACCATGTCCTTAAGACACAACCTATCTTATCTTCAACCAAACCCTCTCTGTCCCTAGTGATGAAATACAAAACACTGCACAGATCACAAAAAAAACCCATCTCCCAGAACTCTTCACTGCCAAGGGACTTCCTCAAGTTTTGGAAGCTGCAGCAATCAGTTATAAGCAATGCTGGCTTTATCTTTGCCTATGCCTGTTTTTTTTATTGTTTTCTCATTGTGGGGGCGAGTTTCAGTCTGAGCAGTCAGAGGAAATCCACGTGCTGCAGCCTTGGCTTGAGCCTCAGAGTCAGCAGTGGCCTGTGCTACAGAACATCTGGAAGGACTGGATCCATTCTCTCTGCCCAGCATGCAAAGGAGAGGGACAACAAAACCCACTGCCATAAGCACACCATTCCTGGAGGAGGGGGTCAACCTCTCTTCAGGGTGCTCTCTTCACTGAGACTTCTGCTCCTGGTTTGGGAGACTGGAGCAAAACCACCAAGCAGGAAAGGCAAGTGCAGCGCTCAGATGAGCTGATCAAACAAATCCCCATGGACTAGTTTTCAAACTGGGTCACTCATCCTCTGGGTCCTCCCATCCTCTTTGCCACCCCTCCCTATGCCACACTTACAAACATGCAGACTTGGAAGATGAAAGTAAAATGTGTCTTCATCAAATGTATCTCAGTTCACTGTTTACACCAACACAAACAGCACTGGCTTTCTTCCTTCCAGTGCAGTTAGTCAGTGCTACTGGGGAGCAGAAAAGCATCTAGGTTTTCTTTCTGCTATAAAATTAATTGCCTTCTAATTCACTTGTGTAATAGTTGAACAGTAAATTGCATCCTTGATCCCTGAAGATAATTTAAAATAAAATTAAATGTTAGATACATAGAATTCACCTCTATCATAGGTTTTTTAAAATAAATAGCAAAGCTCCAAATTTTAGTGATGGACTTGGCAGTGTTAGATTAATGGCTGCACTTGATGATTTTGAAGATCTTTGCAAAGCTCCAAATTTTAGTGATGGACTTGGCAGTGTTAGATTAATGGCTGGACTTGATGATCTTGAAGATCTTTTCCAGCCTAAACAATTCTGTGATTCTAGCTCCACATATATATGTATAGAAATATATATTTATATGGAGTGGTGGGGGTTTGGCTCCTTTGCTGGTACCTGCTAGAAATGTCCCATGTGATCTGGCTAGAACATGGAACAAAATCAGGATTTAAATCAAAAGAAAGCAAAAAAAGGAGGGTTGTATCTTTCCTGAGGTAGGAGGTGCTACCTGGAGATGCTCTATATCCTCTCTACTTCTTGATAACAGAGCAAGTAGAGGAGAAAACATTCTCTTCTTTGAGATGAATTGTACTCTAAAATACAGATTCACAAGCTTTCTGTACCATTTTCCAACACACCAAAGTTACTAGACACACTCATACTTGCAGTTATTGCCACACTGTAAGCAGAAATGCTTTAAAATTTACACTTTTGCATAATTCAACAAAGTAACTGGTTAGGAAAAAACACGCTAAACTGACCTTTTAGACAAGTAACTACATGCATTTTTCCATATTCCACAAAATCTCCTACCAAGAACCACCCCATTCTTCTGTCTGGTCAGAGCCCAGAGCACTGTGCTGGGGAAAACAAGAGCAGAGAGAGCATTTCCCATCAGGAGCACCTTAAAATGGGCAAGAAGAGGTGAATAACAAAGGTACAAAAAGCACTTCCCAAGGATGAGAATCATATTTCTATCCAGGACACTGATGATAACAGAACTCGCTCCCTGGAGTGACCTTGGCGTCCTCAGAATACAAGCAGGGATAAACAGTGGCAGTGGAACTTGTGTGGTTTTGGGGGGAACGTGGCTCCCATCCTGCACTCCCAGCAGGAATGGCCATGACACTGTAGTTACCCAAGCACATATTTGAACCTTCTGACCATTCTGAGAGAGCAGCCAATCAAAGCAGCAGTTTTACTGTAACTCTGCTCAGCATATGGTGCCTCCCTTCCAGAGAAAAAGTATTAGGGTCTGGCTTCAACCCAGAGCAACTGAGTGGGTGTCCTTGCCATGAAACACACCACACCAAAAGCAGAGTCGAATACTTGGTGTAGAAAAACCTGGGTGAGACTGCTCCCAGACTGAATTAAAAATTTTCTATTTAACTGACAGAAAACAAATTACCGGAATATTTGCGGATATTGTTAAAAGGAATAAGGCAGAAGAAAATTAAAATCCTCTGCTAAGATTGTGGTTTGTTTGAAAAGCCAGAGATTTCATTCTTAAAATAAAATGTTGTGGAAAAAAAATTGGTAACAAATTGTAGTAACATATTGCTACAGTTTATAGGCTGGACTTTGGAAATCTCCAGTCTGAGGTTTAGTTTTCCTCAGAACTGCTACTCGGACAATTTTAGTTAAACAAAAAATTACATTAGGCTAGGTGTGGAACCTCTCTTGATTTTCTTTTGTTCTAACTTCTTTTCCAGCTTCGCTACAGGAGAGTGAAAATCTATCCTTTTCAGATTAATGATTGATCTTCATTCTAAATCCCCACTCCAATATTAATAACCTCTCAGAAAACAATTAAAATGGATATATTATTTGAGTGTGTGCTCAGGGAGGACGAGAAGAAGATAAATCTTCTCTGATGACAAAAGCCTCTGTCACACGAGGAGGGCTCCTGTTGCCTGTGGTGATGGACAGTGGTTATCCACTGTCACATCCACATCTCCTGGTGCTTCCACAAGCACGTCCTGGAGCAGTGACGGGCAAGGAGAGAGTGCTTAGCAGCATTGCAGAAGAGGTGATGGTCCAGCTCACCACCTAACACGAACTCCTTTATCAATGAGCTGGAAAGAATGGGCCTCTTCCTCCATCAGACAGAAGATGATGCAGGAAGAATGACTTCCAAGCTGACAGTATCAGCAAGTACAAACAGCCAGAGAGTCAGCAGGCAGGTTCATTGCTTGGAAATTATTTTAATGCACAGAAATGCCCGGTGTGCTGAGGCTTTATGATTAATCACGAAGCCTACGTCATTCAGTTGCTTATCAGCTCTGAGAATTTTCTAGCCCAGGTCTTTTCCATCTTCATGAATCACAGGAAACACAGAAGCTTCTCCTCGACAACCTAAGCAGTACCCTGGAGCTATGGACTACCATTACTCTTTTGCCTTTTCCAGCCCCAAGTGAAGCAGTGGGAAGGTCGTGGTGCTGCTTGCCAGGGTGGTGGTTTTACAGCGTAACAAGGGCAAAGCACATTCTCTGCCCTGGCACACAAGAGATACTTAAGGATGCAGAGGGCTGGCATATCTTCCTATGAAGACAGGCTTTGTTGTTCAGACTGGAGAAGGCTCCAGGGAGAGCTAAGAACACCTTACAATCCCTAAAGGGGGCCTGCAAGAAGGCTGGGGAGCGACTTCTCACAAGGGCATCTAGGACAGAGGGGAATGGCTTCAAACTGAAAGAGAGTAGGTTTGCAGTAGATACTCAGAAGAAATTCTTTACTGTGAGGGTGCTGAGGCACTGACACAACTTGCCCAGAGAGGCTGTAGACTCCTCATCCCTGCAAGTGTTCCAGGACAGCTGGATGGGGCTTTGAGCAATCAGATATAGTGGAAGATGTCCCTGTCTCTTCAATGAGATGATCTTTAACGTCCTTTCCAACCCAAAACATTTGATGATTCTGTGATATGATTGTGCGACCATCTCCTGCATAGCGAGACAAACCTGAACCATAGCCTGAGTGGTCTCCTAGAGAAGAGCAGAAACACCCTCCTTTGGTGTTTACATGAAACCCAAGAGAAGCAGGTTTTGAAAACTCACACTGCAATTTTGTAATGCATGACTTGCTGCACGCAGTCATCCAAGGTGACTGCTTTATGCAAAAGCAAAGCTCATTCCTAGAGGATTTAAACAATGACAGTCAGATTTCCCTGATGAAAGACACTCAAGTGAGTAACAATTTTCTTTAAAGAGAAAACATGGTATTTTCAGGCACCAGGGCTGTCAAGAAAAGAAGAAGCAATTGAGAATGCATCTGAGAATGTTCTCAAATTGGCCATTATTTATATTTCTACACAAAGGACAAATTTTAGATTTAAAAATACAGGCATGACCTAGCTTTAAAATCCAGTAGCACATCTGAGCAAAACCTAAATGCAGAAGTTGATGATCTTTTAAAGAATAGGACTCTCTGTTTTCACAAGACTATGAGATTTATTCCATATCCTTATCAGGCAATACACATCACATCATGTCATGGTGATTAGCATCTTGGTTGATTAAAATCTTTAATTCCATTGGATTTAAAAGGCTAGTTCGAGACACTCATACAAAAGACCAAGGCTGGAGCTGATCACAAGCTCAGATTGGGACACTGTGACTGCAGCTTTGATATCTGCTCCCCTTCAAAAGGTTGCAGCTAAAATCATCTAGCCAAGAGAGGTAAACAAAGGTGTGTGTCAGGTCAGCCAGAAAAACCTTTCAAGGCTCCACAGTCATCATGAGAAAGCAAATAAAACCTACTTGGGCTCTCATTTACTATATATTTAACATTTGCAAGAGAAAAATCAGATGACTGCTTAAAGCTTGGGATGATGCATGCCATATTCAAGCTACTCTTGAGTTTGAAATGTTTAATGTTTTATGTGGTTTGGAAATGGTTTAAATTCCCTGATGAATTTTTCATGCCCATACACAATTTAGCCTTTATCAAAAAAATCCCCTTCAATTATGTACTCTGCAGAAATTCTTTGGAAAGATTCTAGACAATTTTTTGCCTTTTTTTTTGCTTTTGTTTACTGTTTTTGGTTTGCTAAGGTCTGTATAAAATACCCTCACTTGGCTATGCCTACTAAAGTTATCTACACTTCACCTTTTGTGCCGTTCACAGAAAATCAACTCTGCTTTGTTCCCCTCTCTCTCTCCATGACTTTACCCTAGCTGTGGAGAACAGGAAGACAGAAGAGCACTGGGGTGAAGCTAAAAAGTTGCAAACCTTTGGATGGACCCAGCTCTGTGCCGTGAGGGACTACGGGGAGCTGTGGCTCGGCAGCAGCCGTGGAGCAAAGCTGGGAGAGGGGCGTCCTGTGGGCAGCAGAGCTGGCAGCAGGCACATCATCCCCAGTGCAGGAAAACAAGCCTAATTAGAGCACTGCCATGTGCCAGCTATTCTTGGAGGCAGAACAGCCCCTCAGGAGCTGCTGCAGGAGAGCGAAGCGAGGACAGCCCTCGGACCACTCCAGCCCACGTCAGAGGCATCCCCAGGAACACAAAGCCATCCTGCCCTGCAGCCCAGGCTAAAGATACCGAACTGCTGCTGCTTTTGCTCTCTGAACACCTTCGTTATGCTGAGCACACATCCCCCAAGGTTCCGGGAATATTAACATAAGCCACCCACAAATATTATTTTAAAGAAGTGATTCCCAGAGTCCTCCTATTTTTGGAGAAGCATCTTAAAAAAGCTTCCCTAATATACTGGAACAGGCCCCATATTATCTCTTCATGAAAGGAATCCAACTGCTACGCTTCTAAATTCACTGGTAAGCAGTTCAGACTTCCTTTTATATTGTAAGATTTCCTTCCCATAAGACGCAAGATATATTGCCTCAGGGGGAAAACAGCTTTATGAAGAGGAAGCTACGTGTGCCAGAATTGTTCTCTTCCATTATCTGTAACATCCTTTCTCCCTCCCATTGTTTTAATAAAGTTGGTCACCAGAAGAACCTGCAGCAAAAATGCCCATACCCTCAGCAGAATATCTACCTGCCAAAAGCCCTAAAGCACATCTGCTGTTCTGTAGCCTTCTTGATGTTCAGAAAACCTGTTTTCTATGCATGCCACATACGCAGTGCTGATAGAAATGTGACTTTGCTAACAGACTTACTTTTGGCTGTTCCCACCAGAAAAATGTTTGAGGAATGGATGGCTCACCAGTAATCTCCCACCTACCTGTATTTTTGTAGCGTTTCATTGAATAGAAAGATGAAAAGGAAAAAAAACCCAACCAACCAACCACAAGAAAGAAACAAAACAAACAAAACAAACAAATAAAATAATAATAATAATTAAAAAAAAAACAGAGAGAGGAAATACATTCAGTGGCAACAAGCATTACAGGGAAAAAAGTAATTTCAAGATCTGCTGTCTGATGTTCCTACATGCGATCCAGAGAAGCATTCCCTTCCTGCATGCACGTGCTTGCATGCAGCAGGGGCTCAGTTACACTCAAGTTCAAGTGCATTCTTAAATGTTATGTCCCACGGGCCTTCACAAAGCATGTATCAAATTAGGCATTTGCTGGAATGCTTTGCTAAGCAAAAGGATTGGTTTAGAAACTTTCCCCAAAGATTCTGCTGAGATGAGGCTAAATGGTTGCAGTGGTAGCTCTCAGGAGATCCCCAATTCTTCCCTGAAGCATTCATTTTGCTAGGATTTCCCTCTTGTACATTCAGCTTTGGGGAATCACTATGGGAAACTGGGAGCAGGGAATTCTCAGCATTAGAAATGACAGCATTGCCCAGGGTAGCTAAAGTAACCACAAATCCCTCCCCACGGATTCCGATCCCACCAGAGCCACTGACATCTCTCCATTTTCCATTAAAAACCTCCTCTAGAGGGTATAATCTCCCCAAATTTGAGCAGAGGGAAAAGCAGGGCTCCCTCAAATCAGAATCCACTTTATTTGGGACTAAAGGAATTTGCTCTCAGGAGGACTGGAGTTGCTAAAAATAAGCAAATATTCCCAGTGTTTCTGCACTCCTCTCCCTGAAGTGAAATGATCAAGAAGATTAATTTTAGAGTATGTACAGTTTTTATGTGAAAAAACAAGCTGCATCTTAGCTTTTAAGCAAAGACCAGATGGAAAGTCTATCATTAGAAATGCCAAAGGGAGAATACGCTCAAAGTTCGCTTCAGGATGGAAAGGTCATTTCTAGTCATCCTTGTTTTAAATGTTCTCAGAAGCACTCAAGCTTTTTGTAATAAGATGGCTTTCTTTTAGTTTATCAACTTGATTTCCTTCAAAATAAAATATAAAAAGTTCTCCAAAATAGAACAAAAATCACCAAACACGACAGAAACTTGAAAGGTAGGCGCCAGCTCTCTTTTCTTCCTCTCCGGAGCAAAAGAGTCATTAAATTTTTAATGAATTATTGTTTAGTTGACAAGAAATGCCACAAAAATGACCTGCTGATTCCACCCAGAGGTGTTTACTTAGAGCTTCACAGGGAGACTTATGAGACAACAGGCAACAGAAAACATGTCAGTGGAGTCTGAGAGGCAATGCTTTGTTCATCAGGTACCAACGCCAATGAAGAACATGTCAAGATGATGAGAAATGGATCAGGTTTCTCCACTGTGCTCAAAGCAACATCCCAAGCCCCAGAGAAGGCTTTGTGCAGCTGCTCCATACAAATCCACCTGCTCTGAAAGCACCATGCTCCTGATCCTAAGATCTGAGCAGCTCAATAAGGAGCCCCTTTGGGCTTAACAGGCCTTCTTAACATTACTAGCACACACAGGGTGACTAGGAAGTGACAAAACCGTGATCAGTGACATTCACTGGAGTCAATAGGGTGACCTGAAGATAATGCAGTGCTTCCAGCTTTACTCCACTCACTAACTCATATGAGAGCTACAAACACACAGCTCCCACCGGGACTCCAACAGTCCCTGATCTCCACATGCCAGCCAGCTGTGAAACAAACGCCATGCTCATGGAGATCGGCCCACAGCTGAGGTACTGTGAATAAGTCCCCTGGGACACGGCTTCCAAACCTTAACAGGAAAATATTTAATCAAAGACAGAAAACTCCATTCTCCTGTTTTCCAACAAATATTTAAAAAGTACATCAATACGGCAATATAAAACTGACATTTTCACAGTAAACACATTTGTGTCCCAGTGCAGATTATTCCCAGTAAAAACTGGAGCTACTGGCTAAAGCTAAAAGTGTTTTATTTCCTTGCAGGCTGTGCCTTTTCTCAGTTCTAGTGGGCCACCCCTGACAAGAAGTATCTGGCTTCAGGTTGTCCTCTATGCAAATCCTCTCAGAGGAGCCGTCACTGACCTAACCAAGCAGCGACTGGGTTGTGCAAGTGTCAGAGGGAATGTGCCCTGCAGTACCAATGAATGAGGGACAACCAGAGAAAACCAAGATTCCATTTCCAAACAGCATGCTAAAGCATTGGGAGCAGCAAACAAATGCTTTGTTGTTTCTTGGCCACTTGCAAATGGTGATTATTCCATACGAAATAATTAACAAACAAGGACAGAATCCTCCAAGCTCTCTTTAGAGCTTCTTTAGAGCTTTCTTTTCAAAACACACCCTCATTTTAATCATTTAGCATTTGCAATAAAGAAGGAAAACAAGGAGGTAAGAAATCTCACATGATCAAACCTTCCTTAGTTCCCACAAATAGACATTCACTGCCTTCCAGTAGTCTTGACTAATCATTTTAATAAGTAGTGAAAAGATTTTGCAATTAAATGCTTAGAGAAATAAGATGCGTCTTCCTGCTCCTTCTCATGCCTCATGAGTTTTCCAGCTCCTCTCTTAAAGAGCTTTCATTACTCCGGGCACGACGGAGCCAGAACTGCTACAAGAGAAAGCTCTGATTTCAGTTTCATCTCAGTCACTGTGCAAATGCCCAGAAACTTCACAGCTCTTGGGCCGCAGGGGAGAAAAAAGCCCAAAAAAAGCCAAAAAAGGGGGACTTTCAGTCCTAAGATCAGAACCAAATTTGCTAGACAGGTTTTTCAGAAAAAAAAAACTCTCTGGACTTAGTGTAAACTAAGCATATTTGGTCAAGTAGCAGTAGATCAAATAGATAGGGAGCCTCACAATGCCCTCCATGCAGCCCCACATTTGTGGTGACAACTGCACTTTGCTCTGATGAAAAGTGACCTTTAGGCCCTGACATTTAGGTCCAGATTCTCCTATTTGTGTCACCTCCGCCTCCAGTTTCACAGGTCGAATTCACAGCACTTCAAATAGTTGGCAACATTCATCAAACATGAGCCCATGTCTTGCCCAACAGAGTCTTAAAATGGAATATTCCTGCTCCACGGTCCCATGCCATGATGGATGGTCAACTTACACGAGGTACTGGGTGTGCCATATCTCTTTGGAAAATCAACATACCAAACGAAAGCTCATCTCCCAAAATAGTCACCCTGCTACTTTATTTCTCTTTTGTTTGTTTCCCTGCTGCAGTTACAAAACACATTCTCACTGAGGCAAAAGGGATCATTAACCCAGAGCACTTTTGGATGCAAAGAAGCAGTGCTAAATGCGCACCAGAAACAGGAATATTATAATGGTCTTACCACATGAGAAGGCATAAAAAGGCAAATAGATCCTCCATTAGCTTGTCTCCGTGATATCTCAGGAAAACACCATCTACTCAGAGTGTAATCATGGTGATTGGGAGATTTCTTGTTTAAAAAGTCCAACTGCATTTGCAGGAAATATCTCAGCTGTGGTCACACATCACACCCCTTGTGTTGTACTAGCTGCTAAATTTGAAGTATTTTCTGTCTATCCAATAAGTACGATTTATTGGCATGGAGAAATGTTTTCAATATCATGAGTTTTCAGGTTCTGCCAGACCAGTTGTTCCTGCAGCTAAGTCTGAAAGACTCTTGACCCTAACAAGGGATGTAAACAATTGAACAAAACCTAAAGATCTGGAAGCCAGAGATCCACCAGCCCAACCCCCTCCTGCTGCCACAAGGTCACCTCTCCTTCTGTCCCATTTTTACACACACACAGGCTGAGCGCCTCACGCACCAAGAGAAGTCGGTCAAATATTCTCCTGTTACAAACCCAACTGATTTTTTGGCTGTAGAGAAGGGTTACGGCGTCAGGCTCTGCAGGATCACTGTGGGCTGGGACGGGTTAACAAGAAGAGATCAATTGTGAATTTAATTCAAATCTAAGGCACTGAATGGACTAAGCAGAAGATGAGGGAGATACTGCAATGCTTCGTGCATTATCTGGTACGACTGCATGGTATCCTATCCATGCTGATACCAGAGGAGATTCAGACCAGCTGAGATTTTACCCAACTCACACTTCCCTCATGCATTGCCTCTTGTCTTTATAAATTGATTTTTACGTAAGACAGCTGTGTCAGACCTGAGCTCCCAGTGCAATTTTCCCCATATGCCTGCAGAATTAATTCAGGAAGCCAGGTTCTATTTCTCCTTGGGCACCACACAAAGAATTACAAATGGTTCTATTTGTGCCCAGCTGGTACAAAAGTGATGTCGAAAGTGCAACGGGAAGGAAGAAAGGACCCAATTACAAAAGCAAGGTCTGTGAGATAATCTTGGTCCCAGGACAGTGAGATATGGCAATTAGGAGCATTTCATCTATCTGTCAGTTGGGGTCATTCGATGAGCTTGTTATCCAGAGGCAAGGTGGCACCTCAAAATACCAATTACAACTTTCCAGACTCAAACTGTGCTTCAGCCTCTTCTGCACCCTGTGCCATCATCTCTAACATAACAGGAAGGTCAGAATGAGCAACAGGAATTCAGTTTTCAAGAAGCAGCCCAATTGTACTGCAGATTAACAACCAATTAGCAGTTTTGCAGAAGTTGTGCACTCTGGCTGGGGGGCTGCCAGACTGTGCTGAGGAAGTGCATGGTGTTGACTTCCCAAACTGAGTCACTTCTGTATGCCCTGGGGTGGTATTTATAGAGTTGGGGGAAAATTTCCAGGAAACGTCACTTACTGGTACTGACAAAAATAGCAAGGAAAGTCTTCAATTACTAAACTTTTAAGGAAAAAAGTCTTTCTTCTTGATGACAAGACAGCAAAGCAGCAACCTCTATGATTTTCTTGGAAGAAGTCACAATTAGTAGTGTTCCTTATCTCATTTTTCTTTGACAGTAGTAGATATTGCTCCTAAGATATTTATTCTGTACAGCTGGAAGGTCGGGGTTTTTCTCCTCTCTTCTAAAGATTATTTCCAGGATAAGACATTGAAGTCAGCCTTGTCTCCAAAAACTTTAGCAAGACTGGAATGAACCCAGGTACCAACAACAACTCAACCACAGCAGCCCAGATCAGCCCGAACCTTCTACCCAGCTGTCCAGGATCCCGATTTGGGGGAACAGCTGTACCCTTCAGTAAACCACATGAATCTGCAAGTAGGACTGTTTCTGAGAGTCAAACTGTCACCTGCAGAAACGAGCTGGTCCCCCTGCACAGCCGACACGTGCCCTGGTATCACAGAGCACACAAAGGCAGAGGAAGGGCACACACTAGTAGCTGGATCCGTGCCAGCTGCCCTCCACACATGCAACGGTGCCCTTATGTCTCCTCAAAGCCAAGCTTTCAGAAAGATTTTGTACCTGCAATAGTTATAAGTATGCAACCTGGGATACAATCTGTAAATCTGGGCATTTACAGCCATTTTAGAGTATTTCCCTTTCTTTCCATTAAACACACACAGATTTATGTTCTTGCTTAGTGAGGGTGGGCAGACCATGCCAGCCTTGGTCCTCTTCCCTAAGCAGCCAGCATACCCCATCAGGGAGGATCCAGACTAGCTGACCACAGAAGTATAACTTTTGGAATGAAAAAGAAATTTTTTCAAGTGTAAGATACAAGCACACGTACTTGTCCCCATCCTATATACTAAACTGCAATTTATTCCTATGACTTCCAGACCGCTCCTACCACTGCCCTCCCTCTGAGACCTGAGGCCAACATTGGCCAAAAGGTCTTTGAGAAGGCTTCAGAGATGTTTCCCTACATGTCTTACACAAACCAGCAGCTTAGATGAGGACAAAAAACCAGGATAATGAGAAGAAGGCTGCTGGCAGGAGCTCAAGCAGTACCTGCACTGCCTGACCTCTCAGCCAGGGTCTCCTGGCACAGCCACTGGGAGGGCAGGTTGGGTCCAGCTCTCTGCCAAGCTGTCAATCATCACAGCTCTCAGTCTGTGACACTCTTGAGACATGACACCCTGTGCAATGCAATGGAGACCCCACAAGTTTGTTTTGCACATGCCACTGCAGGGTTGGCAGATACAGCAACATGCTTTGGATCGCACTGACATGGGAAGCATTCAGAGCACTCGTGCAGAGATAAGAGGCTCCCCTCATCTCCTGCCTGAGACACACTGACCTCCCCTCCCTCCCCTCTCCTTGGCATTGTCAAAAATACAAAAATCCGTCCCTTATGTTTTCAAAATGTGTCTGTTTCAAGGGGTTCTCCCCTTTTTTTTTTTCTTTTCTGAGGCCAATTAAAAATAAAAGTTTACCAGAAAGACAACAAGGAAAAAAAAAAGTGTCTGATACCATTGGATCCAGCCTGTAAGGTTCTCACACATAAAAGAATTATGTCCCTGAGCACTTTCCAACAGACTTTTAGAAAATTTCATCTTTCTACTTCCCTGGCTGGATAGTCTGTTTGAGTAATTTTCTCTTTCTCCTGGGGCTGGTTGCTAAGAGACGCGCTATTACTTCTCCCTCTCTTATGACCCGATTACTGTGATCAGCAAAGACAGCGTGCAGACAACAGCCTGACACGGCTCGTACAAGAACATCGGGCTCGTTACAAAATGATGGACTGTATTAACACTCCGCAGCCCCTTCGCTCGCCATGGCCTTTGGAGAGTCTCCAGGCACAACCGGGGGCTTTTACTTCCCCAGCTTCTGAAGTGCACGTTCAAACATTTTAAATCACAGGCCTGGGAAGGGAGAAGAATGGACTTTTACCTTCACTGTCTGACAGCCTGAACGGTGTTAATGAATCTTCACTGAGCAGCCTGCCTTTTCTTACCCTTCCCAAGAAGTGGCCCAGGAACAATGATTACTCCTTTTCACCCTCTTGAAAAATAAATTTTGCAAATACATGGCATAGTTTGGGTCAGAACATTCCCTGGAAGGGTCTGACAGCACGTTGCAAAGCTGATCGTGACACTTGAGGGGCAAGAGGTGAGCTGGTCCTGCAAAGAGCTGAGATGGACTGCTCTGGATAAGGAAAGCAGCTGGAAATACTTTCAGCTGTAGGTGTCCAGTGGTCCCAAGGAAGCCGCTGGGATGCCCAACAGCTCATGCAGAGGCAGCCACAGCCTGCAACTGTATCCTCTGCAAAAAAGAATAGGGGATGGAGCCAGGGGAGGAGATAGGAAATTTGGAGCACAAAGTGGGAGCTTGTACTGAGGGCTACATGGGGCACAAAGCAGAGGAAAGTTGATTTTGTTGATGTTACTACCAAAGAATTGGTTTTCTAAGAATGGGGCCACCAACCTCAGAGACTACTAGTCTCCCTTAGTAAGAATTCAACCCTCATCACATTCACCTTTTATAACAAATATCAAACTTCCATACTTTCTTCTATTAAACCTACTTTTGAAAGATTGTGTTTATCCACACTGTTTTGGTACCATTTTCATACTCTGGAGGGCCTCCTCTCCTCCCACCAGCTCACTCAGAACAACTCCTGTGGCAGGACCCCTGGGCAGACCCTCACACCACAGGCAGTGCAGAGTATTCAGAACCACCAGTTGATAAAACTTCTCAAGTGGACCTTGTAACAGAGATGACCCAGAGCACGGGTTCCTTCCTCATCTCCATGTCATTTCCCATAAACTCAATGCTTGGCACAATAAATGCCAGCTGTCATGACACGGCAGTTTCTACCCACCAGCCCTTAACACCAGGCTTGGCTTAATGATTTGGGTCCTATCTAAACAGAACCAAAACCTTTCTTTAGTCATTGCCACCATAGGAATTAAGAACTGGAAGACACATGTGAGTGAGTCTTTTGTACTTCAGCTCCTCAAATAGTCTGGGTAAACTCCCAGTCAAGTCCCTGGAGCAGGCCTGCACTTTCTTCCATGGCTGTGATTTTGCAGTGTGCGTGCTGGTTAAAGAAGAAGACAGAAGGGGAATTTTTCAGATAGCAGGAAACCAACTCACTGCTTATTAGGAACTAGAGCAGATCCCTGCTCACTTCTTGCAAAATCACGCTCCCCAGGCCAAGGGAGCCACAGGATTCTCAGTCCTGCTTGCGGGCCCTCAATTCCTGTGCCATGTCCATCTAAACATGCTTTGCTTAGCAACAAACATTTCAGGCCTCATATATTTAGTACAAATTGTAATTGTGTAGGATTCACTGCTAGAAATGCCTGTTCCTTGGCCACAACTACAGCTTCTGTGGCTTCAAGAGTTGCTCATTCATTCCTCCAACCTTTTATTACACCAACCTGTAATATAATCCAATAGACATTTCCTGGTTGCTCTGATTTAGCAGGACTCAGCCTGGCAAAATAAAAAAAACCTTTAGGCAGATAAAAGGAAAAGCATACCTATAATCCTTTACTATAATAGTTAGCTTTCAGCGAGTAGAAGAGCAGCATTGTGTGAGGAAGGGCAAAAAAATAAAAAAATATTATTCAACCATTAACTGTCGCATAACAATTGTTATTATTTAACAGACTAGCATCTGGAGGATGTTAACATTTCAGACTAAAATAAAAGGGACAAGTGCTGCCTGCTTGAATTCAAGCTATTTCTGCATTAGCATTGCTCTCTTGCTTTGACTAGTCACCACAGCCCTGTAAAACTACATACAGGACAAACATTATCTTTTTAACAGGTGGTTTGATATGGTCAGTGACAGATGTTTGCAATTCAAGTTATTAAATGATGGTTCTCTTCCATTTCAGTGTGACAGAAATGTCTTGTCTTTCTCCTTTTCCCTTCCCTTTTTTGTCTTTTTCCTTTATTCTACCCAAACTATTGTGGTTCACAGAACAGGCCACTGCTAAGATGAATCACTATTTGATGTTTGAAATAATGAAGTGAAAAAATTAAATATAGTATCTTGGAAGAACAGACAGACAGGAGAAAATAAAATGAAAAAAAAATAGTCAGGGCAGAAAAAAAATTAAGAATCTACCTGCTGGGAAGTGCAATGTTTGCTTTATGATACCAAATAACTGAGAAAATACAAGCTCGCTCACCAGAATGAAACCCAAGGCTAGGCATTACTTCAGGTAGTTCCCAAATATGAGGCAATGTGTTCTGGAGCCTGCAAAAATTTAATATTTGTAATTCTAACAAAACACAGTCAGAATACTTAATAAAACCTGGTGGCTTGACTTGACATTTTGTGAACTACAGATAAGTATACGGGTTCAATAACAGTTTTTATGCACTTGTTTTATGCTACATTTTCCCGAGGCCTTTCCCTGAGGTGGTATTTCAAAAAACAAAATGCTCATCCTGAGAGCAAAGCCATGAAACAGTTCTGTGTATTTGTCTCTGGCAAAAAAAAAAAAAAAAAAAA
>VXBU01000062.1:203776-276688 GCA_013400315.1 Bombycilla garrulus | reverse complement strand
AAGAAAAGAAAAGAAAAGAAAAAGAAGGAGATGCAAGACACTGTTATCCAACAAAACAACTTTTGGGATGACTGCTAACGAGACAGAAGGCCCCACACAGAGCTAGTTTATTCAAACTGGTGAGAAACACAGGTCCTGACACTGGTCACTGTGCTGGAGACAAAAGTCCCTATCCCTGTAACTCAGAAGTTATTGAGTGGGGCAACACTGCCAGGCACAAAGGCACCAGTTTGTCTCATGCCTCTTCAACATGGCCCAGCTTGCTTGGGGCAGCTTAAATCCAGTTTTATACAAATGAGAACCACCACTCATTTCCAACTGGTTTCACTCGGTTCTTAACCAAGAGGAGAGAGGATGTCCTTCGAGAGAAATCAATGGACACTTCCAAAGGGTGCCCCAAACTGGTTCACAGCTACTCCTTAACAAGGAATCCCTGCTTTCCCACTAGTTCTGCACTGTTCAGGGACTTTGTGCTTTAAACGCTCTTGTGTGAAGGTAGCAAGCCCACCACAAAGAGGCCTGGAGATTCAAGATCATTTTCACCAGCTGCATTTTGTAAGAGCCTGTGGATGATGCAGTTCTGACTCTAATGAATAAAGTATTGCTTCATCTGCTGCATCTCATTCAGCACAAGAAACACATAGAAAAATGAGGGAAGGATTAAGAAAGACTTCAGAAGTTTATAATATGCACTTTAAAAAAGCTTTTTCTGAGAAACAAGCACTAAGATGGGGGCTGTGGTCAGGCCCAGTCAGGATGATTTGCAACAGTAAGGTCACCTCTTTATTCACACCACATTTTTCAACACTATGAGCTCAGTCCTGTGAGGGATGGCACCACAGCATCCATTGCAATTGCTGGGACCAGAAAAGTGTTAGAGCACTTCTCAGCCTATCTTTTTGTCCCACCTCTGAGACACTGCCTCCCCTATGAAGCATCAATGATTGTTTTTCAGCTAGCAGCAGTGATGAGGAGCAAGAGAAGGACCAGTAGCTCCCACTGGAAATACTCTGGCACTCTCAGGACCCGATTCAGAGTAACAATGTGTCCCCATGCCTGGTGTGGGCAGCAGCAATAGTCCACAGGCATAACTCCTAACATGTGCCAGAGAGCTCCTGCTGGCTGTCCAGATCTGGATAATTCCATTAGCACATGTTAGTGTTGAACAATGTACACACAGAGCCACCAGAGGAGCATGGATGAGACAGCTCACTGGGCCTGCACCCCAGCCTTCCTCAAACAACCAGCACAGCACTGCAGAAGCTCCTGAGATACTCCAAGGAGCAGGCATAACATCCCTCTGCCTCTCAGCCAACACAGTTCTTCCACCAGTGAGAATTCCTCCTGCTATGGAACAGAACCAGCATAGACAACCAGGGAAAAAAAAAACAAAACACCAAGACCACAAAAAAACCCCACAGAATCTTTCAGGTCAACCTGAATTTATTCTTTCAGGGCTCTCAATACAAATAATGAATAGACTCTGGACCTTGTTGGCTTCTATGAACTGTCAAAGACTGCAGAGCAGGGAACAGCACAGCTATAACACAGGGTGTCTAGTCCAATAAATCCATACCCAAGCTTCGAAAATTAAGACAGAGCTACTGATAGCAGCTGCTGTAAACAAAACCCACTAGGTATATCTGCCTGGAAAAAAACCCAAAAAACACAACAGCAAAACAACAAACAGCCTGATAGTTCATGCTCCCAGTCCCCTAAAGACATAGCAGAATATAACTTGCCAGTGCTCAAAAGCCTCCACACCCATGAAGAAGAGGAAGGCACAGAGGGTCAAGCTCTGGGAAAACTGGATCAGCTAGGTTCAAGAAAACACACTGGTGTCCACGACACAGCCCTGGAGCTGGTGCTGCTGATTTGCCTTGTCTTGTGAGTCACTTCCCCATTCCTCCAACCAAGGCAAATGGAAGGAGATGGTTTTTAAAAAACATCATTAAAACCTCAAAGGCCTTCACATGAGACCTGTTGTTCACCATATCTGAAAGGTGAAGGAAGGAGAAAGGAGGAGATTGCTTTGAGTCTCATCCCTTCATTTGTTAGTTTCCATACGAAATCCATATTAAGTGTTTCTGCAGATACTGTATTCACCAAGGATGACAATTACAAGGAATGACATTAGCACTAAAAAATACTGAATTTAGAAGTACCCAACAGCATAAACTAAAGTGGCTAATTTTGTAAAGCAGGTCCTGAGAGCCCCAGAGCATGACAGAGAAGCACCTCCAAGCACTGGGCAGCCCCAAAAACAGTGATGCCCTATGAGGGACATTGCCTGCACATCCCTTTCTGACCAGGGCTGGCACTGCAGCATCTCAGTCTGTCTCAGGCAGCTTGAGAAAAACACGTGGTCTTGTTCATATGAACAACAGTTACTGCAAGAATAGGACAGATTTGGTTTTTTGGGAGTGGAAAGAGTCATCTTTGCAGAGCAGCCCTCCTGGGAGCCATTCAATGATCTGGCACTTCCTGGTAGGTAAGGATGGACTCATTTCCTTCCCTACCACCGTGAAATCATCCTTCAGGTGACTGCACACAGTGGCAGAGAAAGTGCATTCAATCCCCAGGGAGCTGCTTGTGCTCACAAAGGCTGGACTGGAAGGCCCAGCTCTGCAATCCAGCTGAGCCTCCCCAGATCACCACTGTGCTCCCCCTGTTTCAGCACAGTCTTGTTCCTGCTGGACTTGCAGAGCTGTATTTGGAGGTAAGTGGGGAAAAGAACTTCTGTGGTTACCAAAACAAGATTCAAACAAAGAAGATTCAAATTAAAAGGCAACTCACATGGCAAAGTTTGTCACTCACTGCTCCCAAGCCATCCAGTGGCCCTGACTCAGGCTCTTCTGAGTACCTCTGAGTAATAACAGATTTTTCACATTTCTGAAGCCCCGAATTCTGGCCTTACAAGCCCCAGTGCCTTCCCAGCAGCACCAGCCCCACAGTAGCAGGCACAAAGCCAGCAGATCAGCTGTCACAAACCTCATCCTACACCAGATGCCTCCTTAGTCTGCCCCACAGCGTGAGGCCCCATTTTCTGGAACTAAGGCAAAGATGGAATTTGCTTCATCTGCAAGCTATAAATCCTTTCTATCTTCCTGAGCCCAGCATAGATGGGAACAGCTGTGTGGCAGTGTTTCCCTAAGGCTCCAGCTCTGCTGAAGATGCTGAAATACCAATTTAAGTCTAAAAGCTGGTGAGCAAGAGAGAAGTAAGTGGCAGGGAAAGGAGGAAGGGCAACCACAAAAAGGTTTGGATTGGAAAGACCTTGAAAAATAATACAATGCAAAGCCCCTGCCATCAGCAGGGATATATTTTACTAAATCAGGTTGTTCAAAGCCCTGTCTAACTTGACTCTGAGCACTTTAAATGATGGGGCATCCAGTGCTCTTAAATGAAACAAAATTAATACCAACTCCACAGAAAAAAGATCTTAGTTTCCTTAAGAGATTTTTCATGTGGGACAAAACTCATTGTGCACCCTGGGTCTGCTGAGGAAAAGAGGGAGAGGGCAGGCAACACCGAACACGTGAGCACGGACAAAGCAACCAAATATATAAGAAGCAGACTGTCAGGACCCATCTCAGGAATCATGTTCTTCCTGCATGAAGAGAAATTGCTCTCAAACTTACAAACACATCTAGCTCCATCCAAGGACCACCCCTGACCCCAGCTAAACTCTTAGAGCTACTGCCCAGATGTTTGGACATCTAATTTTGATTTCCAGCCTAATTTCTCAGCAGCTACACTTCTTGCCAGTGCACAATTGTTCACCTGGTAGATAAACATATTCCCCAAACTTGAACAGCTCTCCTCTCCTCTCTCTGGGGGGTAGATACAGAGTTCTGTAAGGTGATGAGCACCAGCACTTCCCAGGAATTGTGGTGCTCACACCTCCCAGGTTCACACAAGTTTAATCCCCTGCAAACCATCACAGGGGGGAGTGGCAGCACTAAATCCTCCAGGAACCCAGCCCAGACCACAGCAGGTTTTTGTAGGACCTACAAACAGGCTGTGCCTGCCTCGTGGGCTGCCTGCATGGCACAGACCTGTGCAGAATGCTAAGCAGGGCTCGGGTCTTATTGAGGATGATTACAATTATGATCATTGCTTCTACCACTACTGCAGTCATACCCAGGGGCCCCCAAGCAGATCCCTGCAAGAGCAAGACATGGGCTCTGCTTTGATGAGTGGATAAATCTGATCTGAAACAAGTTGCAGCAACTCAGCATGGCAAACAGCGAGGAGGGGGGCTGGCAGCACCGGGAAAATTGCTATTTCAGTGGTCTAAACACATGCCTTGAATGCTTCCAATCACAGTAAAATGCTCCTGGTTTATAAGCTGTTGGCTGTTGCCATTTCATTTCTTTTTTCAGTCATGTAACCATTTCTAACTTCTGTTAAAGTTCCAATAAGCGGCTTTTAATCAGCACCTTCTGGCTAAGTTTTGTGCAGGTGTCAGGAAATAAAAAATAAAATTGAATTCAAGGTGAGACTAAAGAAATGCTTTGGTAGGAGATAGGAGGGAGAGGGGGGTACACACAGCACCTGCTCCACAGTCTGTCACTCCAGTATCTGTCCTTTCTGCTTTCAATACAATCAAGAAATAAAACCATGAATGTGATAAGCTGGATAGACCCTCTACCTTCAAGCAACACACCTATAAAATAATAATAAGAACCACAAGGTCAGAGGATGTACATTCCTAAACATTAAAAGCAATGAGCTGAAGAAATTACCAGGAACAGAATCTGCCAGTCTCCCAGAGAGATTCCAGATACTACAAAGGCTGCAGGGAGCCAATTCCAGTGACACTGCCGGGGCAGCCAAGGCTGTGATGAGCACAGCCACTCCCTGACCCACAACAGTCCCAGGACAGCCCTTCCCCAGAGCAGTGCTGTTGTTCCCACTCATCTCCAGCAGAAGGATGCATGGGAAGCCCATGTGGCTCCAGAGAAGCAGCTTTGGCAGGGTAGGAGGGATGAAAACACACCGGGGTTCAAGGGGATGCTGCTGCTCCCCTGCCTTCAGACTCACAGCTAACCAAGTGGGAAAAGCCTGCATGCTCAGAGCACAAATTCAAGCAGAATGGCAGTGCCCCTGTACACAGGGAACCAGTGGGGCCCGGAGCCACCTCCCAGGCTGAATTACTGCTGCAGAAATCAGGGAGGTCATTGGAAAAACAATTAGGGAATCTGGAAGAGAGAAGGGAGCCATAGAAAGTGATTGAAGTACATTGGGCTATTTCTCACTGCCCCCGAGCCCTCGCCTGCCAGATCCCAGAAGCCTCATGTTCTCAGGGTTATATATGGGTGGGTAATGGCTTTGCACGGGCTGCTGACAGCGACCAGCAGTGTGTCACCTTCTGCAAGTGGATTAGCTAAAGCTGCAGGCATGCTGTCACATCACTAAGCCTACCTCTGACCACATCTTGGCCAAGCCTTAGCTCTTCCAGGCCCGTCAGATAATGATGGGATCTCTAAAAGCCCAGCAACACACAAGGCAGGGGACTGGCACTGACCAAGCCCCTGGGAGCTCCTCTTGGTTTGCAGCAGACCCAGCGATGCCTGACTGCTTGCAGCATCGGGTACTCTGGGCTGCACAAGACATGTTTGAGTGTCTTTTCTCCCCTTCTCAGCCCGCAGCGCCTCTGCTCTTTGGGAAAACTTCCTGCCCCAAACAGCAGGAAACAGAATTTTTTTAGAAGGTGATAATATTCCTGCATCATATACAATCAGACCTACAATCACTAAAACACTGAAAATTAAGACATACTGACCTTTTTTATACAAAAAATACTAAGTGATCAAGAAGAGATTTCCTGGGGAAAAAGGGCCATTTTCCATTATTATTTTCAATTGCAAGAGAATGAGAAAAATAAGAGTTTCTACTTGACTTGAAGATGACATTTTTTTTGCATTTCAGAAATGGATTAATTTTTACTTTTTAAATTCCAAATGTCTTCCTATTTCTCACTAAATTTTGTTACTGAAGGCAGCAGAACAGGTGCATATGACTTCGCTTCTCCCCCTCCAACACATTTTCTTTTTTTGGTCTGAATTCTCTGAAGTTGGAGCGGCAGACGAAAAATACCCGAAACACTCATCAGGCTTTTCCAACTTTCCTATAAAAGGTCCTTAACTTTAGAAAATCACTCAAGTGTAAGATTTAATATGTTGCTTTGTTTTTCTTTCTCTTTTTCATTACTTTATAGTCTTCCTGAAAATGCATACGCTTTCAAAAGATAGAGCAGAAAGAGGAAAAAAATATACAGATGATATTTATCTTATTGTACTCAGCATAAAAGAGGAAAAAGTGGTGAAGGAACAATGTAGAGCATCCAAAACCAAATACAAAAGATGGTTTGGCAATTTTCTTGAATACAACTGAGCTTTTCTTTGGAGAAAGGTTGGAGAGGAGGAGGGGAAGAACTTCCTCCCATTTCTGCCTATGGTAAATCACCAGGAATAGAAATGTCATGCTCTGCCAAAAGAGCTACCACTCTCTCCTAAAATCCTCGGCCTTCACTTGTTTCTGCTGCAGGTCCATCACAAACTCTCCATTGTCAGCCAGGGGCATCCCAGGAGTTCCAGCTTGAAGGTTTCCAGTTGCAAGTTCCAGAGGTGCTCCCAGCCTTCACTCCTGCTCCTGGGAACTCCCTCCCTCCATGTCTCCACAAGCCAGGAACCCAAATCCCACGCTTGCTGCCCAACTACATCAAGAGAGGAGGACTTTCACAGCAAGGAGCAGAGGAAGGCTGACACACAGTGACTGGCAGGCATTTATTTTGCTGACAAACAGCTGCAGAGGCTATTGCAATGGTCATCTAAATACCCTCCCAGTTATTTAATATTCAAGGGTGTTCCACAGTAGAGGGAAAGAATAAAACAATCCAGCCAGCAGACTGGAGAGAAAAGACTTCTAGACTCACTGGCCAAATTTATGTCCTACCACCCTCAATTATACTTATATCCCCACAGATCAATCCCTTGTTTGTAAAGCATTCCCACTGTGCTGGGGTGAAAAACCCAATACTGAAAAGGGTTGAGCCCAAGCTCTTTGAATCATCACGTGCCAGCAGGGATGAAAAAAACTAAGACCCCTTGAAAAGTACCATGGACTTGGACATAGGACATCTGACTTCAATTAAAACTGAGAAAGATCTGTCCTCCTGTCCTCTCCCAGCCCTGCACCTCTCAGGAGGGTAGCTAGCCAGAGCAAGGGGAAGAGACACCTTCACATTCTTCTTGATTTGAATGACATGAAAAAGGGAGGCTCCCTCAAACTCACCAACAAAGAGCAAACCAAGACCAGCCTGTGTCAGCAGTCAGTTCCTCTGAACTAGGCAGTTGTGGTTCCTTCCTAAAAAACAAATACTCACCATCACCTCCTGGTTGCTTGTATGGGTTGTACTTTGGTTTGGGGGCGACCATAGGTGCAAACTTCTTTGGGGTCTGCTGAGTGGACACAGAGATGCTGGGAGTCCCAAAGGTGTGTGTGGTCTCCATCCTTGCAGTAACGTGACCAACAGGCTCGTTGGTACTCTTGGGTGGCAGCCAGGACGGGTGGGACATGGCTCAGGTCTGAGAGGAGACACAAAGAGAGTCACACATACATCAGGAATTTAGGCTGGGGAAGTAACAGCTGCAATCCTACTATTGTATGGTTTATGGAATCAAACCTAAAAAACCCTTCAAAACACGTTTAACTGGTGCGTGCTTAACTTCAAATATGTTGTTCCTAATGTACAGGACTTTAGATGCAAATTTCACTCCCCAGCAGGTGAGACTTACTGATCAGGTTATTGTAGGTACCTGCAAAAATCATTGTTATTTTCCTCTTCAAACCAGAGCAGAGACAGGCTGATACCCTGCAGCAGCCCATCAATCCCACCCTGCATTCAGCACAGCAGTGATATACTTGCCTTTCCCTGTTAGGCGTTTTTGAGTACATTAATGTGCAACAGTGCAGGTGCTCTGGGGACAAGTCTAGTCACAGATAGGCACACACACTTCCAAAATACACTTTTAGCACTTCTTCACATGTCATTTAGGACCCCATGCCCCAATGATTTTCATTCAGACTTTTAAGAAAACAGATTTGAAAAGCAGCTAATCATTCTTGATGCCTCCATTTCTGAATGCCCAGCTTAAGACATTTTAAAAGCATGTCAATTTTGAATAAATGCCAGAATCTCACAACCCTTGACAAGCAGGCTCCTTTTTAGACTTGTGTAACAAAAAACAGAGGCAGTCCAAAACATTACTTATTTATGAAAATCTTGGCTTTGGCCTCTTAAAAGCCTACATCACTTTTGAGAACTGGCTTCAGATGCTGCTCAAAATGTTGCCCATAAAAATCCTGTTCATTCCAACGAACAAGTGCTTTTCACCACACACAAACCACACTCGCTGGGTAGCCACGATAGTCCTGCTGTACCATCAGATGGTCCTATGGAGCTGGATTTGAGATTTGATAGAGAAATGAAGATCGCACACAGACAAAAGTCAATGCTAATTTTGCAGCTCCTGAGCACCCTGTCGCTTCTTGCCCATGCACTGCTTTGGTGTCAGAACCCCTTAAGGCTACCGAAACCATCAGGCACCTGTGACCCAGTCAGGAAAGATTTGATTTCATCATGGAAAAGGATCAGTACAAGAGATAGGAGCAAGGTCTCCACATGGTAGTGAGGGTCAGTACCTCAGCTAAGAGCAATGACTGTTAAAACTGATGGATATACGAGTGTCGTTAGGCCAACCAGTAAAGTTACTTCAGGAAACAGTTTCCTGCTTGAGGAGTAATTTCTACTTTCAACCCCGATGTCTGACCTAACACTAGGAGGTAGAAAATTTTTGGTTATCTTCCCCCTGCATCACTCGTGTGAGAGAGGAACTGGCAAGTGCCACACATCAGTCCCAACACTTCTGTCCCTTCCTGGCCATGCAGTCTGACTGCTTGAGGCAGACAGTGGTTCCACAACTCCTACCACTAGGAAGTGAGCCTGCTGCACTAGGAGTCCAAGACCAGTGAAAGTATTGGATTGGACACTGGAGCTGGCTAGAAATGTACCCAAGGCTGAGATGCAAGGACATGACTTTCCTCCCCCACAGGCCTGCTCTCCAACCCACAGTAAGAGCATAGAGCATCCTTCTGAAAGCAAGAAGTGAAAGGCAAGTCCTCCCCACAAGGCAGGAGAGGAAACCAGTTACAGTGGGTGGGGGCTGAGGGCACATGAACAATGATCCCCCTGCCTGGCACTTCCCATTACCAACACCAGCCCCAGTAGACCTGGACAATTCCTGTCACCCCAGCAGTAAGACTGACCTACACTGATGTCTCCTCCTCCTACATCCTTCAAAACTGTAAGAGCAGCAATAAAACTCAGCCAACTATCTCGGTCTTAAGAGCAGAAAGCAATGAGGCCAGTCAGCCTTAAGAGCTAAACAGGACAAGCCTGCACTTTGCAGAGTTATGACATCCAAAGATGACTGTGCCTTACCCAGCTGCTAAAAGCATCCTGGAGTTTAATTCTGACAGATTTTCAGCCTCTGGCTTGACATCTCATATGAGAGAGCCTCCTGCTGCAGTGAAGCACCCTCAGACTCTGGGCATTACCTCTATACTGATTCAAAGCTAAAGAAAATAAAATCCCAGTACTCACTAGATTATGACCATTCCTGTTCTGGAATGTTCCTTAACCACCCCCAGGCAGCATGCCTTGGTCCCACTGAACTCCCATGGTCTGCTGGGCTACTGACAGGGATGGGCTGTGGGATGCACAAACCAAGAATGTCTGCTTCAGTAGCCAGGTTGCACAGCACTGAGGACGGTTGAAGACAATGAGAGAATTTCATCAAATGAGCTTAAAAAGCAGACTGCTCCTACGGACAGCTTGGGAGCAGGGAGACCACAGTGCTGTAACTCAGCTGCTGACTGCAAGTTGGCACACAGCTCCCTCTCGGCTAACCTCTAACGCCTTTGTTTTGGCCATGGTGGTATTTTCTAATTGTTTCCCCATTAGCCTTTTCTCTTCCTCTTTCTCCCCATCTCATTTTCTGTTATGCATTTACTGCCACTCATTTTTGCTATCTGTGCCCTGACAGTGTTTTCAGCAAGTTCCCTTTTCCTCATCTGTTCCAGCCCCATCTCCCCAGCCTCAATTAAATTTAGCCTAACTACTCTGCAAGATCACAGAAAAAGAAAATGAATTAATTTCTTTTTAAAGGCTGAAGCTAAACTTCTGGGTTTGCTATTATTTTCCCTCCATTTTGTCAGCTGGTAAAAGGCCAAAAGCAAGAAAAAATGTAAGGGACGGCGGCTTGCAGACAAGCACAGCTCCTCACCTCTCAGCAGAATTCTCCATGGTGGAGCATCCTTGCTAATTCAGACAAAGCCCTCAGTGCCCTCTTCTCCACTCCCTGCAATACTGCCTGATTTTCCATCAGAAGCTTCTTTGGAGCAGAACGTTTTGTGATGTGGACAAGTAATCAAAACTTTGCCCTATAACTAAATCCCTTACTGTAAACTTACTTATGTCAGTGCCTGAGTGTCACTGTGGTGCCTGCACTTGGACAGGAACACCCAACAGGTAACAGCAGTGCTTTTCTGGCTAGCCAAAAACACAGCCAGCAAACACACGTTTCACTTTTGAGCTACTTTCTCCCATCAAAAGTTATTTTTCACTGAAACGATAACCTACAGATTAAACCTACAGCTGCCCCCACGTTTCTGCTCCAAGCAAGTAATTCATCAGGCACTCTTTGCATTCAGTGGGCCTGGCAAAACTCAGGAGATCTAGCCACGCAACAGTTAACACAGCAAAGCTGGAAAAACCTTTGTCAGCAGAGCCCATGTCCCTGGGAATCCTCCCAGCCAGCCACCTCTTGCTTCCCTGTCGGTGCCACACCTCCCTCTGTCCTGACTGAAGCCTTCTGCATGTCTGCCTGCCATCCTCCCAGCCATCCTTGGTCAGGCATAACTCACAGCCCCGTTCCTGATCTGACTGCTACAAGCTTTTTCTGTGACTCTTTACTCACTGACAACTCTGGCAACACCCCCTTCCCAAATTCAGTGCCTCATCCCCCCCAGAAAATCCCTTAAATCTTCTCTGTATCACTGCTCTGAACGCCTCTCATTGATCATCTTGACTAACACTGAACCATCCCCAACTACTGCTCCACAAAACTTCTGCTGAGCTAAAGAATATTTGTTATAAAGCGCATGTAGCCTCAACCAAAACAGTGCAAGTGTTGGAGAACCCAATGCAACATTAAGTAAATTGTTTGGACAAAAAAATTAAGCACCATAATTACAGCTTCTCCTTTATGTCTGGCTTAAAATTTAGCTAGATCCACTTCCAACCACTGCATTTTGTTATGCTCCTGTCATTTGCATTACAGACTTGCCTCTCTTCCTTATGTAGATCCTTCCAGAATGCAGCCAGATCATTGCATAAATCAAACCAAAACATTTAAATTAAGAATCAATTAAACTCCCTGTAAAGGGCAGATTTCTCTTTATTCTTTCATGTATGTTTACTCTGAACTCTCTTCAATTTTCCAGCTACTTTTCTGAAAGGGTGGCTGATACCGTAAGACCATTTTTAAGAATAGCAACTTTAAATAGAAGAGGTAAAATGATGAATAATATCAAAAACAAAAACCTGACTGAAATCAGCTGTGGACGCCTGAGGTTCTGTTATCCTTCCTTCCTTCGAAGCATTAATCATTACCTCCTTTTGGAGGCAGAGGATAAGACCAGACTAACCATGATAAATAGCATTAAGAGCAAAGAGTGAAATCACACGGCATAAATAAGGCAAACAGCGTGCTCTGGTTCTATCATTAGGACAATCTTAATGCTGTAAGTTCAGAAAATTCTAACCATGAAAATACACCACAGCAGAGGAACTGGAATCCACGAATCCCAAGCTGAGACCGCATTATCTAAAAATGTCAGACCAGGAATATCAATAGCAGATAATACCATGCAGTAATAACAGCCTGACAAGGATTTTTCACTGCCTTTCTCTTTTTTCAAATGTGTGGGCATAAGAGCTTGTTTTTGCTTTTAATTACAGGATGTCATTCACCTTTGAGAAGTGAAGGTAAAAAACTGAGGGTTTCAAGTCAATTTATCCTTACATCTGATAAGCAATGGAAGGGTAGAGTAGCAATTTGTCGACTTCTGAAATTGTTAGTACATTCATCTCTGAGACACACTGGCTTTTCTGTGATTAGACTGTAGCCAAATAAATCTTCATTTCATTTTCATATTTGTAACATGGACCAAACACTCCTTGGATGTTGATGGACTTAGCCAAGACAGAAGATTTTGTCCCTGAGTTAATTAAGCTAATGCTTCGTAGTGGGTAGCAACAGTATTTAACAAAAAATGAGCAACAACCGTCTGTGCTTACAGATTGTCTGCTCTGCCTTCCATCCCACGCCTTCCTAAATTCACTGGCTTGATGTAGGTCTGTGATGTTCTGTCGCAGTATCACCCATGCACAGTGAACCATCACTCCCGAAGGCCAAGAGATTGACTGGATATAGGGAATTAGGGCCTTGTTTGTTGACAGTAGATGTGACTGACAGCTGTGTTGGGTCTATTTTCTGATACACAATACAAGCATCACCTTCCCTTGATAACTCAAGTTGGTCTCTAAGTGTAGAAAGGCAAACTGCATCCTCCCTACTCTCTCTTCTCTTCCATCCAAGTTAAAGAACTCAGTGAGAGAAGTTTTGACTTTACATCAACTTCCAAAGAATTTTAAAGAACAGCTCTAGAACTAAATGAAGGGGACATCCTTCACAATGCAAAAATCATGCCACCCATTGTTCCTTTCTGTTAGAGCTGCAACCTACATGCCTGGTTGTCTCTCCTCTAAGCCGATTTGTATTCATTTTACTGCCTGAAATTCCCCAAATCGCAGACCTCAAATGCCCTGCTGAGATACAGTTCTTTGCTTTGTTCTCATCACCTACAGTCTTCTAATTAGTCAAATGCAGTGACTGAGGCTGACCAGAGAGATTTGCTCTTTACAAATTCCCTGAGCTGCTTGTTTTTCTTGGCACTGTTCCCCTCTGAAGGTTAAATGAATTTATTTCTTCATTTATGGCACATGATATCTAGCCATGCTCTTCTACGTCTTGTGGCCTTCGAAAGAGGGTATAATGTCAAAATTCAGTTCTCATTAGAGGTCTTTAACCAAACATAGGAAGTGCCATGGGTACTTATAAACTCAGCACAAGCTCTCCTGGGATGCCTTTCCCATATGGTACTACTTATTCTCATCAATTTTACATCATATGGCAAATTATGTGATCTGGGGAATTTGGAGTCTTTTGGAACTCCCTTAATCATTGCTGATCTGCACAATATCTCTCTGAATTTAACTCCTGCAATATTAACCAGCCCAATAAAGCTCCTCCCTCAAACCCCTCCCAAGCAGCAAACTGACCCCTGAGCTTTGTCACAAAGAGTCAGGAACAACTCAGAGCACTGGGAATCCTGTGCATTGTGCTGGTGTGACCTCCACCACCAGTGAGCAGTGAAACTCTGAGACAACTGAGCCACCCAGGGACTGTGAGAAGTGATGAAGAGGAATGGAAAACACTATCAGCCTCCAGTGACTGCCTTCTTGACCCCGGGCACACTTGACACAGGTAGACTCCGAGTTCTTGTGGCAAATACCTCCCCAAGATCAGGTTTCTTTGTTGCAGCCATTTTACATGGTTTATGCACATTTCCAAAGGCTTTGCTGTAGCTTTCCAGAGCAGGTATCAGCTGGAGCAAGTTTAACTCTGCCTCCTCCTCTCAGATTCATAGTTTATTTCGATTGCCTAGACAAGGGAAGGTTTTGTACCTTCATCCCAATTCTCTCAAAGTAAAATAAATAAGTAAAGTAAATCAAAGTCACTTCTTCAGTTAAACAAGGCTGAGAGCATTCACCTATTACCTGCTGTGGGATGTCATTAATGTAATCAGAGGAATTAAAGGAAAAAGAAACCTAGTTAGAGCATTGATGAATTATTCTTTGAAGAATATAGTCTAGTAATATTTCATTCTGTCTCTAACAGCTTCAATCAAACTTCCATGGGATCCTCCAGAAGACCTGACAGAAATTCAAAGTGCACCCTGATTTGAGTAAGCGGTTGGCCCAGATGACCTCCAGAGATCCCTTTAGGGATGAAAAATCAACTATTTTTTAACTCAAAAACCCTACACTGCCAGCTGGGACTTCATCTGCCATCAGAAGGGTTTCAGGGAATCACAAACCCTCAGAAAATAACTTTTTTTCCTAGCTGCATCCACAGTTCATTTATTTTTCATCAGATCCACGCCAGTTTGGGATGTGACTTTCATTGTACACTTTTAAGTCACAACTTCTACAGCATTACTGCGTCATAAAAGGAAGATATCAAGTGTGTAGTGGAGATTGCAAAGATGTGATGGTAAAGAACAGTCTCTCTGGTAAAAAGATGCTTAACAAAAGTTAATGTCATCATGACAGTTCATCAGATATCACCCCAACATCACAATCATTCTTACCTCAAAACCCTGCTTCTGGGACAATTATGATAAAACCAAGGAGCCACCCTTAGGTTTCCCTCTTAACTCCTTTTTTTTTTTTTTTTGTATCAGCTACAGTAGTGGAAAAGGTAGAAGAGCAAAATAAACATAAAACTTCTTTACTTTCCCAATATAATTGCATTAGGAGTTTTGGGATTAGATGCCGGCTATTTGAGTTTGGCTGCTGCTGCAAAACACATGCATAAAAGCTGATGAATGAGATCTTCCTTTTACAGCCATGTCACATCCTGGTGTCAGATGAGAAACTGGGCTTTAAAGTCCCAATAAATTGAACTTGACTTGTCCATGTGAGCTGAAACAAAGAGATGGTACTGGCTCCCTGGAGATAGATAGATCCATCTAATCTAATACAACTCTAATGACTGCACTGCAATTTCACCAGAGAGCAGGCTGGGTCTCTTGGCTTCTGTGCCTTGAGACAATCCTCAGCTTCTCCAACCATAATCGTTTTGGATAAAATATCAATCCAAAGCCTCAGCTACTTGTGGTCACAACAAACCCCAGGGCAATTGTCATGGAGGAGGTAGACCTGCTGGCTTACTCAAATACAGTGTATTCCTGAACCTAAGGATCTAAGCCAGAATGTAGCTCTGAGCCAGCCAAATTTCTTCCAACTGTTACTTCCCTGATAACTTCACCTACACATTTGTGAAGATGTTGCTGTACCACAAAAAAAGTTTGAGATGGGTATTTCAGAAATTTGTATATAAAGAGAAGAAATATATTAAAAGAGACAGCAAAACCAGGAATGATGCAGAAAGGTTATTCTGGGAGTCTCAGATCATGAGCTCCCTTAAACAAATACTATTTTCCTGCATACAGTTTATTTTCAAGACCTCCCGGCCAAAAAAAAGCTGCCTTTATTCCTTCTATATTCAATGTCGTGCCTATAGCACAGCTCAGTACTTGGCTTCCTACTTCAGCAAGGGATGCCAAGCAACACAGAGCTCACCCATCAAATAAAATTACTGAGGGACTGGATTTCTCAACTGATGGAGATGTACTGAAATCCGGCATTATCAAGAGTCTCACTAAGTGAAAAGAAAACAGGACAAGAAGAAATGCCAAGGTTAAGGCTGTTGGAACAAACTCAGGTACTTTGGATGCTGATGCTGGCTGTAAACGAGGAGGAATTGCTCAGAACTAACATGCAGCTCAGCTGTGAGATATCAAAAAGACCCCAGTGGGACCAAATGGGACCATGGCAGCATATTGACACAAAGATAATTGTATTAGCTTTGCAGAGCAGTGTGTGTGTGGCTCAGCCTAGGGAGAAAGCGCAGGGATCCGAGCTTAGTGGGAAACTGATAGAGTGAACAAGGAACTAGTGCTGAGGTCCTACCCACCAAGGCTGGCTGGGTGTAGATGGGTTTTGTCTTTATGATGGGGTTCCCTGCACTTCACTGCTCTTCTGAAATAGCTGTGATTGCAGGAACAGTCAGATGTTGCCCCATCTGGGAAAACACACATCTGCTACGGCTGTCTGAGTCCCATCAAGAGGCATCAAGAGGATTTCTGTGAATGGAAAAGGAGCTCTAGCTCAGAACACAGGCACAGCAAAGCCCCCACTCAGGAAGGAGGAGTGTGTGTGTCCCTCATCATCACAACCTTCTTTTGACAGCTCATGGAGCTAGCAGTAGAATCCAGACTTTGACACTGTACTGCCTAAAAATCAAGCAATTAAATCAATTAATGGGCAGGAACTGTGTCCAGGATCAAAATCATTAACCCCTGATTCTCTTCCTCCCACCTGACCCACTTAACTTTTCCTCTCTCAGATCCCAAGTCATCCTGGATGTCACAGCTTCAAGTAAAACAAATCTCTGGATGACTTCTTCCTGAGAACTGCACCAACCTGTATATTGGTTTTGATAGCTCAGCTCACATCACTTTGCAAATAATCAGGGGAAATAGCCTTTTTCCTATGGAAAATCCTGTACCTTAAAATGCAGAAGAGTGATTGCTGCCGGATGACTGGAAATTGATGTGGCAGAGAGATTGCTAATGGAAGAAAGATATTTGAGTGTATGAAAACTGTAAGAAAGGAAGTACACAAAACTCTTTGTACAAACAGTAGGAAAAAGACTATATTTCTTTTGAGCTTTACGACAACAGGTGACTTGACATCATCAATACACGAGCGCCCCAATGTCTTCTTGTCTCCCTTCTGCAGCACAAAGCAAAAATAAAGACTTAAATTGCTTCCTCCTTAAAGAAGTTGAAAGCCTGCAGTACTGTCAGGAAAGACAGAGGATCTCTGCAGGCTACCAAGTTCTGCTTTTAGCAGGAGACTAAATTATCACCAACTCTAGGTAAGGCTTGCTGTGGCTTTGTCCTGGAAAATCTCCAAAATTAAGAATCTCTTGCTACCTGGTGACTTGTATTAGTGTTACACTACTTTCACAATGAAAATGCTTTTCCAACTCTCCAGCTGAATCTCCCAATCATTACGTATGTTCGTGACACTTTATTTTGCCATCTGGACAGAAGCATTTGGCTCTGACATGTTCAGAAGGCCCCTGGCAGCAGCCACAGGCTGCCACTGGATCACTCCTTTCCCTCCTTTCCACCTGAGAAAGAGCTCTCTTAGCCTCATCTTGTAGGCCATATACTCTCAGCCCCTGTCTGACCCTCCTCTGGACTCCCTCCACCTCTTCAGCATCCCAAGTGGAGGACTCAAGACTGGGTAAAAGCCTCAGCAGCAGTGAGGAAAGGTGAGCAATAACCCCTCTCAGTCTACAGTCCATTCTCCTCCTGAGGCAGCCCTATATCCAGTTTGCTTTATTGACAATCACAGCACACACTGGACTCATATTTGACTGGGTGTTCACTGCCTGCTCCACACACTTTTGTTAAGAAATAAAGAAGAATAAATGGCATATTTCGAGATGGTGCCTAAGCTGGGGGAGCTTCACAATGCCATGGCCACATGGACAGAAGGGTAGGTCACAAGGTGGTGTTAGCTACCCCTCTGCTATTTGCAATAAACATGACAGACAGCTCATTAAGAAGACACCTGTTCAATGGGGAGGGTGTTCTTAAAGCACAGGCAAATGGGCAAAGAGGAATATTAAAAGCAAAGGCAAAGCTGATTGTGACACTGTGGAGCGCATGGTACTGGTTTAGTATCCACAGGGCATTAGTTCTGCTCTGAATAGAAACTTGTGACAGAAGACAAGTGCTTGAAGTTTGATTTTCAATTCTACTTCGAAACTCATAAAAGCACCAAGCACCAGCCCAAGAAAGTGCTGCTCTTCCCTTGAAACTCAGTGTCCATTCATTCAAGAACAGTGATACGCAAAGCTCTGGGAGACAATTCCCCAGCTGGTGCAAACCACAGTAGCAGCAAGGAAGTTAACCCAGCCAGGCACCCACACTGACCTTGTGAGTTTGCTAAGCAAGCTCACCCTAGCAAAAAGCTGAGTCCAGTTGCTCCACCACTATTGGTTTGCTGCCTTCTGGTTTTGACCATCCAAATTAATCATTTGTTCCTCTTTCCAGAAATCAGTAGGAAGTTCTGTTGTGGCAAAAGAGTTTTCATACTAGACTGGCCACATCAGTTTCCCAGATACGGAACAGCTCAAATCTGAGTCTCCAGGAAAATATTTCAATGCTCTTTTACCTTCACTGCACTTTCTGTGTGCAGGGGGTGATGAAGGAGAAGAAATTAATCATGAGCAGAGGGTACTTTGAGAGGGAAGGAAGAACAAACTTTTAATATATCCAAAGATTTTTATATGCTGCTGCGTTTCAGGCACTGTTGGCTCGTTTTTGAGCTGTGCTAGGCAGGAGCTGGGTCCTGCAGCTGTAAGTGCACACACAGCCCCATTTATCAAATGCCCTTCAATAGTTGCTACCGCTATCTCTCAGGTCTGAGGCAAAGCATGTTCCCACACACAACCAAGCGTCTGAAAGGCATTTCAGCATGCCTCTGCTGTGTAATGCACATATTTCTCTTTCAAAGTAACACAGCTGCCAACACCTTAATCATTCCTCGGGGACCTTCAACACATCAGTCCTTAAGTGCTTCATTACCTCCAGCGGCTCCTGCAGAGCTCGCATCCCAGGTGAGCTGTACACAGCTCCCTGTCAGCTGCAGAGAGCAGCCGGAGCTGCAGGAGAGCAGGATCTGTGCAAATCAGGTCTAACAGCCTATCTTCCACCACTCTTTGTTTCCGCAAGTTTGGCCTCGTTTGCTGCAAAATATCTAGGACAAAAGGCAAGGCAGCATCAAGAAACCACATTTGAGACTAAAATCACTGCGTGTTTCTTTTCATGAGATCCTGTGGGAGAGAAGATGCTTGCTCCTCTGCATGGACACTCTAAGGGGCTATGGAGACAAGTCAAATAACCTTCACTAAAGCACCTGAGCTGTGTGTACCTCCCCAAAGCCTTCTTGTTTTTAAGTTAGAAACTGCTGCCTCAAGTCACAAAATACAGCATTTTGAAATGGTATTGATATGTTCTTGGCACAAAAGAAAAATAAACTGCAAATGCAACCAATACAGAAACTTGAGCTGCCCTTTGTTTCTGCAGGGCTTAAAACACTAAGGGGAAAACCTAAGCAACAAATTTCATTGATCCATGGAAAGATGCAGTCTGTTAGAACTGGTACACAGATACCTATTTTGAAATTAGCTTCAGCATGTGAAGGCATAACCTACCCTTTGAAGCGTCTAGATTCCTCCATCAGGTTCCTTGAGATGACACTGCTAGAGACATCATCACAAGGAATCACTTCCAAGTCAATTTCCTTTTTAAAACAAGATACCCCAGGGCCATTTTTCTGAAACACTTCCACTAGGGAACAGCTTCACCTGTCCTCTTCATGTCAGCCCCACTGTCCCTCCTCTGCAGCTCCAGCACCCAGAGCCATTCCAATTGAAGTTATGATCTAGTGGCTCAAAATAACGTAGGAAGGTTAATTAATCATGCAACGAATACAAACGTACACACATAAGTATGCACAGACATGTGCACATCCCTGATTTTTTGATTCTGCATCATTAGCTCAGGAAACTGGTAGAGGCAAAGAATAAGGAGAGAAACCAACAGTTGCTCACATGGATCAACACTTCCAGGCTCTCTCTTTTGCAGCTCATCTCACTCATACTTGTGGTTTCAACATGTGATTCACATTAGGCCCCTCTGCTCGCCATTTGATGGCTCTGCTAAACAGATGTGAATTTATTTAGTCACAGAGCCTGCTCTTTACACTGCCTCTTTGTAGAACAGATGGGCTTTTTCTTTTTCCCTGTTCAACAGTGTTCAGATAACGATCATACCCAGTGCTCAGGTTTGCTCGGCAGTTTCACAGGAAAAGGAACAACACATGAACACAGGCACATTCTCACGGGAGTTCTTTTCAGCAGCCTGGACACACCACAAGAGGTGATGGCCCCGATGGAGAATGCCGAACTGCAACACCAGGAATGCCCAGACAAGACCAAGATCCTCAGGGATCAGCCCCAAAAGTTCAAGCAGATGACTGATGCACACTGCACCTGGCAGGGTGCAGAAGACACAGACCCACACACCCCCATCCCCAAAGCTCTCCTGCGAAAGCCTGAGTGGAGAGTGAGCTGAATGAAGGCTAGGCTCCTGCAACATTCATGGGGACATGAAAACATGGCATCTCCTGGGACTCTTCAGCTTGGTGAAACAGCCTGGAAAAGCTATCCGCTCCCTGTGCGGGCATTCTTCTTTCTGCACTCCGAGTGCCTTTGGCACTGGATGAAGCAGAACTGCACAAAGGCCCTCTCAGAGCAGAATAGGACTGCCCACATGAGAAGTACGCTCGGAACAGCTATTGCACTTTAAATTCACACCCTGGCTTTGTTTTGCAATGGTTTCCCTGTGCAAAAAGGCCTTGGGCTTCAGATTCAATTCCTCCTCATGTTATCAACAGCTGAGCACTGCTCCCATCTGAGGGTAGGACGTGGCCTATACAAGAGGCCAAGGCACAATCGTGGAGGAGAAGGATGAGCTTCCCTTTTACTTTGCACTTTCCTGTATATGGATGCACCTCTCTACTGCCTCAGGAACAGAACGTTGATGACTTCACCCTAGCAAATGGCCCTGCTAGGTGGGTAAATCATCTGTGCTCTACCACAGAAACCAAGGATGTGTGTACATGGCACATGTGAAAGCCATGCCCACACTTGTGCAAACATCTAATCCCTCTCCAAAAGCTGCAGTCCTGTCAGACACAGCTCTGCCCTCCATGCACTGCCCACCCGTTACAAAGATGACCTCAGTTTCTACCAGAATCTACTCTGGACTCAGGATTAAGGATAATTAATTATATATATATAATTAAGTATATATAGATACACATATACACAAGCATTTTAAGTATGGTTATATTAAAATTTGGTTATCTGGAGAACGAAACTCCAAATTTCAGAAGGAAAGTAAAAGTGGGATTCTCTGCCTGAAAGGCAGCCGGGACAGAGCCATTAATACCCTCCCTGGGGGCCCTAAAGCTGAGCATTTACAAAAGCAGAAAAATGTGTGGCTTTCTTTTGGGGGGAGGCGTGCATACAATTAAGCAGTATTAAAAAGCTAGTAGGTATTAGGCAGAAAAAATATTTTCAATAAGAGAAGACCGGGAGTGAAAAGAACAGCTGAGTCCTTGCAGGGCAACAGGCACTTCCAGCTACAAAGCACTTTGTGTCTTCTGAGAGTTTTTCCTTTCTTTTTTTCTTGGCAAGCTCTGAGCCACCACAGTATAATTTTCGTTCCCATTAACGACCGTGCTATCCAAATACCCTGCGTACGGACCATACACCAGCACTTCATTCTTTTCTACATCTTAAGGAGAAGCAAAAAAGCAAAACACTGCGAAAGAGACTTTCATAAGCATAAAGCAAATTTATGTGCCCAATTCCCAGAGGTTGGTTGCTTAATCTTCAGTATGTGAATTCAGTAACTTTGAACAGTCAAACAACACACTTTCTTTCCTCCATGTGAGAGAAAGGAAATTCCCTCCCGCTTTGTCCCACCTGCTCTGCAGACCTGGTGGGACTGGTGCTCCTGCTGAGGCAGGACCAGTAACAAGACAGAACACAGCACCAGGAACAGGGCTCCCCTCCATTCCTTCAGGAAAACCTTTCCAGGCATCACTTGCATCCCACCATCCCTGTCACCTCCACCAAGGCACTGAGGACAACATTTAGCCCCCACCTTTTACAAGATTTTGAGCTCAGAGACAAGGTGTGGCCTATAAAAGCAAAATACATAGAGCCAAAAGGCATCCAAAATTTTAAGTATGGATAGAGAGATCTCAGTGGAGGGTTAAAACTGAAGGGGAGCATAGCTGGCAAAGGCTCATGATGGATAGCAGTGAGCTGTTCAGAAGAAAATTAAGAAAACATTTTGAATCCCCTTCTTAAAGGGAACAAATAGAACCAACACTCCAACAGAAAGGGAGTTTTTGCATCTCTGAATGATAGTGCTTTGCTTTTATGGCCTGCGGCTGCTTGGGAAATTCAAAACTATTTCTCTGAAGAATTCACTTGGACAAGCTTTATGGCTTTGATCAGTTAACTATTTTTTAATGCTAATCCACCCCAGTGACATTTGTCCTCCTTTTCCCCATGTGCACAGAAGCACAGACACAGACAAATAGTACACCAAAACAAACATTAGCCAGATGAACAGTCAGGAACAATGACATCCAGAGCCCATACACCAACTCCATTTTGTTTTGCTCCTTTCTACTCTAGTGCTTCAAGATCCTTCGGCCCAGTATGACCCACTAATGGAAATTGAGGAATCAAATTTCAGAGCCCAGCAATTATAATGCTCACGCGGTGATTTGGCCACAACTACTCTCACTCAAAAAATTTAATTATTTCCCCTAAAAGTTGGATTAAAACACATGGTTGAAAGGCATTATTAAAGACAACACAAACCTCATCAAGTAGCCCAAGTGCTGCCCCATCCTCCAGATTAACAAAAAAAGCAAAGATTAAAACAAGCCAAGAGCAGGACTGAAATTACCAGACACTCACTGGAATTGCTCTGAGCTCCCCCACAATCTCAGGTGTAGAAGCCAAGTGCCAGGCTGAGCAAAACTCCATTTATAAGCTCAGCATACAAATTCGTCTTCTTGTTTAGGGCACCAAAGTCTAAATGTGCACCCAGAACACGCTGGCTATCTAAGCCATTATTCAATTATCAGTCCTATTGTTTGCACCACTGTGGTATCCCATGACATATATAGCCAAAAAATGACACGACACCAAAAAAAACCCTGAGTAAGGGACAGTCCCTGCTCTGCAGCACCTTTGGTATTCAGGCTGCTATCTGAAACTTTGCTTGCTGTCTTTGAGTAACAGATTCAGGCAGTATTTCCTGTGGCAGAGAATTACACAGGCTGATTATTCTCTGTGGAAAAGTGAAGAAATCCTGGAAGCAATTTTCTGTCTCAATTGTTCCCAGAGTGCAGGAACAATCTCTTAGCTCTCTTCCTATTTTCTGCTCAATGCCATCCAGGCTCAGCGGGCAGAATCCATCACGATGATGCTGCAGGTCTGGGTCCTGCAAACACTCACCCAGGTGAAACCTCACACCTGAGCAGCCTAAAAGGCTTCAACCAGTGTCAGCCTTGAACTTGGCCCCAAAGGTTTTAGAGGACAAAGAATGACACAGGTGAGAATTCAAAGTACCTGGGAAATGTTCAGTCCTAGGTTGGACGAGGCTTATCTCAACGGAATAACACAAATGAAGTATTTCTGATGCACACTTCTTAACCTCCTTCTTTCAAAATTCACTCTCAGGCACATGGTGTGATTCTTGGGGTGTCCTGTGCAGGGCCAGGACTTGGACCTGATGATCCTGATCCACCCTTCCAACTCAGCATATTCCATGATAATTTTTAAAAAATCAAGGAAGATCAGCTATACTTGAGAATTGCAGATCACAGGCAAAGCTTCTAAGAAAAAAGATCATTTTCTCAAACTAAATTTTTCATTACCATGGTGGGGGGGGAGAAGTAAAGGACAGATATTTTCTACAAGCATAAACCCCTACACTTCTAAGACAGAAATCTAAGAGCTGATGGCTTTCTACCAGAGCCTGAAACCATTCCCACTACAAGACTGACCCACAAAACTGGGGAAGAACTGAGTACTGCATACCAACCTGCACTCCTCTGCATACACTGCAGCAGCAGCAACTTCAAATATTAATTTTTCAACATTTTGGCAACAAGTACTATTCACCCAGGTACATGCCCACACTCAGAATTATTTAATCAGAACCTTATTTTCCACCCAAATGAATTTTGATATAAAATATTCAATTCGGCTTAATCAGTGGGGCTTAAACATCAGTAAAAATATTTTCTGAAATTGACTCCATCAGTGCCAGAGCACGAGAAAAACCTCTATAAATAATCTGCCTCCAAAGGCAGGTACTGACTTTTAAATTGTGTTATTATTTTTTAATAAATGTAACATTAAAAATATTGTTACTTTTCAGTCAGCGCTGCTGAGGGAGAGACAGAAAAGGACTGGGGGCCTGCTGCAGAATCCCACGGCCAATCTTAGTATCACTTCATTTTCAAATGAGGAATTTGGTAGTAAACAACCTTTTCCTTGTACACAAACATTTTTAATTTCATGCCCTGCTAATCATACATCTGTTAGAGCTCCTTTTCCATCCATTCCACTAACGATAATAAAAGAAAAATCGTTGCACTAAAAACATGGTTTGTCTAAAATGAAAATTGAGTAATAATCAATGTTCCTCCATGGGATGAGGAAACGCAGCAGCACTGGCTCAGTGGAGGTGACAAACACACGGTTTGAAAAGGGACCATGCCTTGCCAGCGGTCCTTGCTGCTGGCAGCCCCTCTGCACCCCCGTGTTTGTGTAAGAGCCCTTTGGGGACTGTTCACCCCACAGCTTCTCTCAGGCTTCCTGGTGGCCACACCAGGCTCCACCATCAGCAAAGCCGCTCCTGCTGTCATCGCCTCAGCCACCAGCACCTCCTTCCCCTGCTTTTCTTCCCCTCTGTTTTTTCCTCACCTCCTCTATCAGCAGGATATTACTGTGACAAATGCTACAGCACTGTCCTCACCTTCCCGAATCTCCTTCCTGTGGTGAGACCCAGCAGGCCTCAGCATATCAGATCTCAGATGTGTGCAGCGCCTTTACCTGGGCCTTCCACACACCAGAGCTCACTGATGTGCTTCTCAAAAGGGCACTTAAATATGTGACCACACCCCTGAAGGCAACTCCTTATCATATCTTCAGTAACATTAGTGCAAGTGTTGAGGTTGTTATTTAATAGGCATGGCTAGATGAAATTCCAAGTTAATCAGGCCCCCAGAAACACCCACAATCAAGACAATTTGGCCTTAGAAATATTTTTTTTATGATAAGACAGCAGAAAGAATTGCCCAGAGAAGCTATGGATGTACTGTTCCTGGAAGTGTTCAAAACCAGGTTGGACAGGGCTTGGAACAGCATGATCTAGGGGAAGGTGTCCCTGCGCATCACAGGGGAGTTCACCCTAAAGTGTCTTCAAAGTTCCCTTCCAACCCAAATCTTCCTATGATTTTTTGATTCTAAGATTTACTGTCTTGCACTGCCCACACTCCTCTTTTCTGGACTGCTGACACACAGATTTTGCCTTTTTAGACTCCTCCTATTCCCATAGCTGTGCTGGGCCAGCTCCAACTCAGAAATATTGCACTTGTAAGACCTACGCAATGGTAACTGAGAGTTTTAACAAGCAGTAAGAATCCATCTGAAGCCTTAGGCAATGTGGCACAAAGACATTCTGGGCAGAGGTACACGACTCTGCTACACCTGGGACTCCTCTCTGGCCTCCAGTCCTCACATTAGCATGCTGAACCCTCTGCTCCTTCCAGAGGCTGTAATCTAAAGCACGATTATCTACATAAGCTCTCCCTTGTCTTCACCAGAAATGCTGTTGTTTGACTAATCGGCTTTAAGGAGACTTGTGAGTTAACTAATATCAATTAATTACTCCCATTTTGCAGATAAGCAAACAAAAGAATTAAAAAAAAAAAAAGGGCAAAGCAGTCTGGTCTAAATTAATGGAAGGAAAATCAGAGCCCAAACCCACTCCTTGACCTGGGTCCAGAGTAATCAAAGGCACTGGGAAGAGTACCTCGGCATCCCCAGCCCCTGCCTCCTGCTCAAGAAGCAACACCAGCCCTGCCCTGCACCACCAGCCCTTCAGCTCATCGAGGATGCACAGGCAGCCTCGAGATCTTTATTTCACTTGTGCCCTCATGCTAAAGCTGCAGGGATTAGAAATGCTACAGTACAAGCCAGCTTTTTATTACTCAGGAGACAGTTTTAGTCCAGCTGCCCCAAACGCAGCCACCCCAGAGGCATCAGCATCTCTCCACCATGCTCACAAGGGAGACATGATCCAAAACAGGCTGCACCTAAGATTAGATGACCATGACCAGGAAGAACACAGGCACTGGCACATCCCTTCAGTCCACAAACAAAAGGATTCAGCTCTGGATTCTTCTGACCTCTAACCAGAGTGCATTCAGTCAAACAACCCTGCCAGAATTAACAGGGAAAATGGAAGGGAAAAGAATAAAAAAAGACTTTGTCGAGCAAAAGTACTCTTAGACACATTTGATGTAATAGTCATATGATTAACAAACTGTCATATCAAAGTTTTCTGCGAAGTAGGAACACTCTGACAGTTCATATTTTAAAAACTGACATTTTGATTCATTACTGTAAATAGCACTCTGTATTAAATATTGTGACAAGGCATACAGTGTATTTTTTGAGCTCTGTAACATTTAGGAAGTACTGAATTTTTTTAGCTTTTTTTTTTTAAGCACATATAATATCAAAAGCGGTTAAAGCAGAACTCCAAGAAAGCTTCTAGAGGAGAGAATCATGATTTCTGAAATAACCTACTTCTCTGCCATCATCTCAAGCACTGTTGGGAACTTGGGCCCACAAGGATCTTAATGTACTGTTTGCATAATAAAATAGGGAATTGTTTCACAGAACAAAAGAGCTATAAGGAAAGTGACTACATTAAATAATGTAAAATTACTCACTGGAAGAGGGAGAGCACTAAAAGGTGCCGAATTACCACTCAGAATATCTGAGTGCCAGTTCATAACCAAGGTGAGCAACGCAATGTCCAAATGACTGCCCGAATGTGCATCTTGCTTATCCCCTCACTCTTCAGCCACGTGTTTTGCCCCCCTTGCCATGCCCATCCCAGACAGAGGCAGCAGGGCAGCACCCACTGCAGGGATGCTGTGAGCCACCAGAGCCCACCAGCCAAAACAACTAAATCCCCTTACAGCTCCCTGCTTATGGACCCCTTTTCCCTGGATCACCAGCATCAGGGCAAACACGACTGGGATCGGAAACAACACTGCCAACATTCTGCATTTCCTGAAAAGCAAACCACTCGATGGAGAAATTAAAAATAACAGCCCGAGCTAATACAAAGACCTTGCTAGAGCAGCAGAGGAAAACCAGACGCTGCCTAGCTGTTTGCAAGAAGCTCAGGTGTTATGAGGACTACAGTCCAGTGCTTTGGAAAGAAAAATGGTTACCATTATCATTGCTTGCAGCCAGCTGCAAGTGGAGCTCTGGGCTCAGTCTCCTGACAGAATGGATACACTGCCATAAACATGAGCCCAGAGCCTACCCCAGGACATGATGAGGCTGTCACACACCCTGAAGATGGATCACAGCACTGTTTCAGCAGGGGTTTGATCCAGCACAGCCTGCCTTTCCCCAGGAGCAGCTACATACCCCTCACATGCTGGAAATCTTGTGGATGTGTCTGCATGCCAGCAAGTGTGGTAGTAGTAGTGGTCTAGCCAGACATCCAAAACATATTGGCACCACTATAATTTGTCCATTCACCAATATGTTTTCCTAAAAACGCCCATATGCTTTTCCTGCAGTTCCCATATGCTTTTGCAAAGAGAAACAAAAACATTTTGTTAGTCGCGAGCAATTGATCGCCACACATTTCACAGAAGTCAAGTAGGAAAACAAAAACAACAACAACAACAAAAAAAAGCAGTCAGCTGCTTCCCCCTCCTCCTTCTCCTCTCTGTTCACAGAGGGAACTGTGAAGAGCAGGAAAAAATTCAGCCCACAGCAAAATACACACACCGCTCATTTTTTTTTTGCACTGCAAGATATTCTAGGAATTACAGGAGGAATCTTCATTAAAAACAAGCTATCAAGGATCTGGCAGCCAGTGGCATTCCAGACAGTAATTCAGCATCGGGCGCTCGGCTCAGCGCTCGGCGTTCACTCGGGTCCTCGCCGCAGGCAGCGCAGCCCACAGGAATCCACGCTCCTGGAAACGCACTTCAAACAAGCCAGGGGGTGGGAGGACAGGGAGGTAAAGAGGTTGCAGCCTTTCCAATTGACAAGACAGCTCATGTGAGGCCAAGTCCATCTCTCCTTGTAGGCATGAAGCCCCCTCTCACACGCAGGGCTTCCCAGGGAGGTGCTGCCTTGTGCCAACCCCAATCCAAAGCAGCGAGGGGAGCGGGCAGGCTGGGCTCACTGGGAGCAGGCACGTGGGTGTACAAGTATGTGTGTGTCAAGGCTGGAGCGTGTGGGAACTGTAGCTGCTTCGTTAAAGACTCATTAAGAAGCAGCAGACCCAGGGCCAACGTTCAAAGAGGAGCAACGCAAAACATTTCTCTGGAGAAAGATTAGTGTGTGTTCTTCTTTACACAAATAAAATTAAAGAGAGACTCATAATATAGACAAATCAATTAACTTCTCAAAAGCCAAGGGCACTGCATGCAAGAGCAGACAAAAGGGGAAAAGCTTTGTTACAGGGCCACCAAAGCAATGCACAGAATGAATGAATTTCTTCCCTGGAAAAGAAATTCAGCTATTGCTGCATGAAGTTCTGATGTTGGTCTCAGCTGCATCACGCTCATTGTTACAGGGACACAGCTGCTTCCTTCCCAACACAGCCATTCACATACCTACATATCACCTTTTGCACCAAGGCCTGGGGATCGTCTTTGCAGACACTGTGGAAAATACCTGAGGGCAGAGGTCAAAACACTAGAGGAGTGCTTAAACCAACAGTTCCAGCCCAAAAATGAAGAGTTTGAAGCTGACTTTCTAGATAGGATACCCAGAACAGCACGTACCTTTCTATCACAATAAAACCTTCTGTGATGCAGTCCCATGTTCTACAGTTCTCCCACAAATTTAACCAGAAATGCACTTTGCAAATCTAGTGGTTTCTTGCAATAATCTAAAGACTAATGAGAGACCAGATGCAACAGGTCAAGGGCCCAATTTTTCACAGAAATGAAGCTGAAAACCCAGTCAAGAGAAGAAAAATCAATCTCCTGCACAGGACACAGAGTAAAAAAACCAATCTGTCAGACATAGCTTGCTTCACAAGATACATTTTGTGGTATGTTTTTGTCTTGAGAGGAGTTGTAAGCACTTAAAAAGCTGAATTCACCACTCACAAATGCATCGATGCTGTTGCTCAAGTGCTGACTAGAAAGCAAAACTAATAGTGTCTCATTGAGTTAACATAAAGACATATTTAGTTAATAGAACAACGGGCTTCTTCCTAGATTTCATATTTACAGCAACCACCGGGATGGTTTATTAAACTTCATCAGGAAAGCTACCACAGAAAGAGTGAGACTAGCAGAAGAGATACCATTAATCTTCCATAGCCCAGCAACTGGGAAGATCAGGCCTTGAACCAGATTCTATGCTCTTGCTATTAATCTCCTGTTCTCTACTTATTAATCCCTGGTCTGTCTTTTTCTGTCAGTATTTATTAATGGCTCCAACTGTTTGCAGTAAACAGGATACTGCAATCTCATCTCCAGATAGACATAATTTACCCACCAAAAAAAAAAAAACAACCCACAAAAATTAGACTCAAGAGGGTAAAGGCAGAAAGTAGGAATGTACAGGGAAGAATGAAAGCACAATTAAATTCATTGACACAACAGAGTGAAGATTCCCTGTTCCTGATTTTGGCCTGCCACAGATGTCTCATGGTCCTAAAGTCAGGTAACTCATGGCAAACAAAGAAGCTCCACCAGGGTAGTTGGCCACTCATTCTCTGCTTCTCAGCACAAGCTGCTTTCTTCCCCCTGTTGCCACAACTCTGCAGCACCTCCAGCACCTTTCTGTCTCCTGGGGGTGGCACAACTGAGGGAGGCTTGAGGACAGACCCACTGCCCTGACACTGATCCTGTTCTGCAATGCTACCCTTCCTGCAATCCAACCATTATATCATGGATGGATTGTGTCCAGGGATGCACACAAAGGACAGTTTGTGTCCTACACATAACCCAGCAAGGGACTGCTACAATGCTTTGGGGTGGTTCATCACGGTGATCCTTAAGTCACAGCTAATTTTTTCCAGTGAATTTGACAGAATTGGCAATTCTGAAGAATTAATTAATTTGCTCCTCACATTAATTTCTATTTGTCCACTGAAACACAGATTCAGCCAACAATACAGCCAGCTCTCCATCACCAGCCGGGAACATCTACAGCCTGCAGAGACACATCATGGATGGGGAATGAGTTCAGGCCCACAAGCAGCAAAGCTTTGTTCAAAAAAGAGGTTGAAAAAACATGACCCACAGGACCAAGCAACTGATCCCATGAAAAGCTCCCAATCTGCAAGATGGCCTGAATGTTTACTAATTCCAAACTTGGACCCAGAAAAACCACCTCAAGCCTCCTGGGCAGGCTGGCATCCCACCACCCCAGGCTTTGGAGAAATGCCCATCAGCTGCTGAAGGATAAAAATGGTAGCGAGGTCTTCCCACTGTCCCTGAACTCAGCAGCTGGCAAAAGCCCTGGGAGTTGATCCATTCCTCACCTGGAAGCACGGCAGCTCCGTCAGGCACCCAGTCACACGTACAGACAGGCTCTTCCAAGGGACCTCTGTGGGTGCAAACAGAAAGGTCAGAATCAGTGTTTTGCTCATCATAAAAGCAGAAAGCAAATCAAGCTGGCTATAACACCTCGTCAAGAAAACAGCCCCAAAAGGGCATGTAAGGCCAGCTGCCCTCCTGCACAGAGCACACCACAGCCTTTTCTCCTCCCCTCTGACACAACTCGTGTGTCAGTCTGTCCCTGTTTTGACCCATGCAGGGGTTTTTCACAGGTTGGCAGCACAGATTACATCTGAGCAAGTGTTGGAGTAGCTGAGGTTTATTTGGAAGAGAAGTTACTCATTTTAAATCACTGCAGAGCTGGTGAAAGGCACTGACGTAAGGGCTGCAGGTAACAAAGTCTCTTTCAAACCTGACCAGACGCCCTTCTGCCTCTCATGCTTAAAGGGCCTCTTCTTCCCAAGCCTCAGCCACCACTCAAGCCCAAGCATGAGTCACTCCCACAGCATTGGCTTTGCCATGTGAGCATCAAGGAGCACCAAAGCAGGGATGGGATGCATTAAACACACAGCCATTGTGGAAAAAGAGTCAGGGTGGGACAGCCCAAACCCTACCTCCACCTCCAGCCCTGGTTTCCTTTCTGAGTGCCTCCAAAGACACCCAATTAAATAGAAAATACAGTTTTTTTTAAGTTACCACAAGCTTTTTTCAACCGGCAGTCTTTAATACTTCCAGTTTATTGATATCTGAGCTTACTCTGATGTTTTCCATTTCCTTTAATCTCAGCCCTGGAGAAGAAATGAGCAAGTTTAAAAAGTACTGGTGATGATCAGTGAATGGTCCACCTCGGCATATCCCTGGTCTTCCAGCCCACCATTCTGCATCCTGCATCCTCACCCCTGTTTTCCTGAGATCAGGCAAGGATCAAAAGTCATTAAAGAGAAGGAGAGACACTTCTAGCCAGTTGCATGTATTATTTTTTAAATGAAGCTCAGCTAAAACTCATTAGACCCCCCCATCAGCTGTCGTGATCAGCAGAACCAGATCGAGCAGGGCAGCAGCTTTGTCCCCCTGGTCTGTGGTGAAGGAAGGGCAGCAGAATTTCAGCAGTTGCTTCAGATCCACACCGAAGCAGAAAATGCAGAGAAAAATTTGCTGAGAAGCTGCCCACACAGACACTGGATATTCTTTTCATATTTGCCATGACAAAAAATTCACGTTAACATTTTTGCAAGCACTGTAAGCCTGTATCAAGTATCAGCAAAGAGGCAGACAGGTGTCCTGACCACAGAGGAGACAGCATATGCAAACAGTTTGGAATTTATTACTATTATTTTTTAAAGGGAGAAGCAAATCCCAGAGAATTTTCTGTGCATGATACATTTTCTGCTCCCTGTTTGATGTTGCTTTCAGACTTCAAATAGCTAACACTAACCTAGGTCTCAAGCCTGCTTTAAACTGATGCCCCTTATGTGACCAGAAATGAATGCATGGTGAATCACTTATGCCACACACAGTGGGGCTGATGAGCAGTGGTCCATGTCTCCTGACTGCTGCATGGACACGGATAAGTTGAGAAAAAGGAGATCCCAGCTCTCTCTACATCAGAGCCAGATAACTCAGCATAGTTCCTCTGCATTTTCGGAGCTGAGAACACAAGCCCCAGGTCAACAGCCCAGCCACAAGGCAGAGAGAACAACCCAAGCACTGACTTTTTCTGCAAAGTGTGGAGAGAGATACATAATCTGCACAGGCTGCACTTCCACTCTCTCTTGCTTGCCTTTAGGAGATGCTTAAGAGGAGCTGCATTTTAATTAGTAGCCCCAACCAAGGCAATCTGATCTTGACAGTAAGGGAAAGGGAGCAACCCAAAGTTACAAACTTCAGGCTATGTGGGTCCCAGCTCTTCGCTTCTCTGCTGACATTACTGCTTCCAGAAATTAAATCAAAACCCCACTTAACTTCACAGAGGTTGCAATTTGCATCTAAAGTACTGCCTAAGCCTCAGTTGTAATAAACAAATACAGCTCCACTGAAATCCATGAAGTTAGTATGAGTTTTTCTGGTTACAGATCTGCAGACCCATAAACATTACAGCTCATCCAACCTCCAGCTAAGTATCTTCTAATAGAAGACCATTATCCTTGTCAGATGGAGTGGGATAACTTATTCAAAGCACTCTTGAATAGTCATTACGATCATTGGGTTTTGGTGGTTATATTTTAAGAATAAACCCCAGCAGCTATTAAACACTGGAACAAGACATGTTAACAGTCCACAAACAGAGCTGGAGTGGAAATATAACTATGGTTTGGTATTTTCATTGGGAAATTTGTAAAATGGAATGAAGAAAGAAAATACAAAAACTAAACTGAGCTGTGCATACACACTAATGAGAGAATCAACCACATTATTTCACAGGTAATGAATAAAAAAGAAGCACAGAGAAGAAGAAAGCAAAATCATTCAATTCTGTCCTCCTTTTGAACCTCATTAATATTTTGGGTATAGTCCATAGACAAGATGCTGTGCAGCCAAGGAAATACAGGTACATTTTGCTGGCTGTGACTGTCCCTAATAGCTGAGTCCAGGGTGCACCCCACTCCCTTCATCACCTCCTTGTGATAAACCATCCCAGTGGCAAACCCATGCTGGCTGTGCTTCCCAGGGGCAGAGCAGCACTCCTGACCAATTTTACAGATCTCTGCCCAGGAATGAACACCACTAAACCCACGCCATGGACAAACCATTGTCTTCTTTAAACCATCCCACCAAATGAACTGGTTCCCTCCAGCACAAGGCCAATCCATCTGCTGTAACCAATCTCCTGTACAGAGTGCTGCTTTGTCATGCCTTTGATGATAAAGGAGAATTCTGTTTTGTTTTTTCACTTCTCCTGACTGAATTATATTGCCAAGAATCAATTAACAGCCAAGCCTAAGACAGGGAGAGATGGAGAAGTCTTGCTTCAGGCTTTACAGAAAATGCACAAACATCCCAGGCCCTGCCATGGGATTCAGGTGCCAATTATGAAAGGCCATCAACACCTCAACACAAGGAAGTCCCTTTTAGCAGCTCCTCAACCTGCGAGCCTTCTGAAGGGACAGCCCTGACCAGGACAACGCTGGGTCAGCAGGGAACATTTGAGCTATTTCCTCATGTGACTTTCATTTTATTCCTTTATCACTCAAGCCAGGGAAATACTCTGATCCACACATGTCCAGACATGGATCTGAAGCCAGTGCATCAGGCAAGGCAGTGGCACTGCCAGGTCCTGTGCTAGGAGTGTGGCAAGGGCACTGTGGTGCCAGTCCCTGCCTCACACGCAGCCTTTGGGCTGCAGGGCGGCAGCAGATGGAGGCCACACATCCCAGCGGCTCTTCCGGGCTGGCATGTCACCACACTTGCAGGTACGGCTGTCACACCCACACAGGTGCCTGCACCGACCACAGCTCTCTCCTGGCTCAAAAGGGAAAGGGCAGGGAGTAACACAGACACTCCTCACACCCCCACCATCAGTGCTGGGAGACAAGCTTATTTAGAGCTCCACAGAGTGCACTCCATCGTAATTCCCTCCTCCTCTTCCAACCCTGGTTGCAGCCTTTAAAATCCACAGCTCCAGACAGCTAGCCCACACACTGCTATTCCAGCTCAGCAGGGAGAGGATGAGCTCAATTTTGCTAGTCAAATTGGAAGGAATAAAAAAAAATTTAGTAGTAGTATTTTGTTAAAATTAAAGAAACACGCCCCCATCAAAGAAAAAACAGAAGAAATTATATAGAGAAACAGTCCCTGCTATTGCTTCCATGGCCGAGAGTTGTTCCCAGTTGCAACCAAAGCTTGGGTAGCTCAGGGGCAGGAGGAGAGCCATCGCAGTCTGCCAGTGTCATGCAACATGGCTCTGTCCTCCCGTACCAAAGTGCCACTGAACCCTGACAGCAGCTCATCTCGGAGAGGGTGTTTGGACACACTGCTCATGGCTCCCCAGCCGTGTCTGCTCAGCTGGATCTGCAGGGACAAACTTCTGGGACAACCACCACACACGTTCCCCTTGCACTGCAAATCAACAGGCACGAGCAACAGGAGCTGCCAGCACACACAGTACCTGAGCAGGAAGGGGCTGCCAGCCCCTCATCCAAGCCTCTGCCACACACAGTGGGCAGGTTTGCTCCCTGCTTGACAAGGACTTTCTTTCCACCAACCAATGTTGGAGCTTCCCAGAGAGACCAAAGAGAAAGTCAGACATAGCTCAAATAAGCACCTGGATCTACAAACAACAGATTAAATTCTCAAGCTACAAAACTATGTTTTAGCAAAAGTGCAATTGAACTCCATGTACTTGTTACATTTCTAAATATACTCTGGTTGTCAAGACAACAAAGAGACTGATGGATCTCTAAAGTGTACTGTATCCATTTAATTGTCAGCATTTCAAACTGACTCAAGGAGGGAAAAAAACTGCTGCGTGATAAGTCTAATTGTCATGGTTACCACTGGCTAACCCCATAATAAATATATATATATATTCTGGCTAAATGTGCCAAGCCATGTGAGGAGCAGATGGGAGACATTCTCATTACTGCAACAACCTCCACTGGAAAACTAAACTTGAGGAAAGATGCGAGAGACTTTACAGAGATCTCAGACACAACAGACACCGTGGGCTGCATCTTCCCAGTCGTTTGGCAGCAGTTCCTCAGGCTTTTCCGCTGTGCTTATCCGCCCCAAGCGTGTTGGGACAGCCCCTTGGGCTGGGGCCGCCTCACTGTGAACATTCTGGTTGGGGATCTCATCCCTCACCGAAGAAAGCCTGCTGTGTGAGTTGTTACTCCTTAAAAGCCTCTGACAACATCTGATCTGCAACCACCTGGGCTTTGCACCCCCACCCTCAGCCCCTTGCTCTCCTCTCTCCTGATGGCAATACCCAAGGCCACAGGAATGGCTGTACCAGGAGGCTGCTTCAGCCGGGATCTTCTGCTCCCACACCGTTAACAGCCAAACCAAAGGCTATGTCCAGGCTTGGGGATGAGAAAACAAGTGGAAAGAAAGAGGTCACTACTCCAAATACACCGAGCTGAGGCTGAGTTGGGAAGGTCAACGACCCCCAGCCAGCCTATGCAACCCATCTGATAAGCGTGATTCAGCAGCGTGAAGAGCTCCACTATCCACATCCTGAAAGGGATGCTTTCCAAAAAGAACCCTTAAATACTGGCTTTTGACATGGATCACCTCCAAAATAACATCTGACTTATCCACCTGGATATACAACGATTGTGGCTTTGTTTCACTGATCAGGACTCCTTCCCTACACTCAGTATTCACTTTTCTTACATTAAAACAAAGTCAAAGTTGCAGGAGAAAGGCATCAGTATCATCCAGGTATGAGAACCAATGGAAAACAATTTACATTCACCTAGTGAACACTGACTTAAGATTTGGACGCAATGAGCCCTGTGGGTCCCTTCCAAATCAAAATATTATGTTATTCTGTGATTCCAATGAAAGGGGAGGTTTCCAATTAGTCTGAAGCTTACCCAACATTTTTGACAGAAGCCATCTCAAAGTTGAATCATCCTTAAAATCTCCCCCAAACTGTTGCACTCCTTCACACAGATAAAAACTCTGCATCTCTGCTGTCACACACTTTCAGGGAAACCATAAGGTGTTGCCTAAAACCATCTCCAAGAGAGCCACAAAGTAAAATCTGGTTGGAAAACACTGCTTAAGAGAAACGCCACTTTCCAGGCGCCTCAAGCAACACATCTGAGTTCGTGATATTTTCCCTGGAGCTTGCCCCTGCTCATTACCAAGATGAACAATTTCTGAATTCCAAATATGAGATTCTCAGTGATGTAAAATGAACTTTCATGCCTATCAATACAGTCACTGTGTGGTTCACCTCTTGTGCTGTTTCACAGAGTGGTCTGTGCATGGAGATGGGCAGTGAATGTCAAAACAGAAGTAGCACAGAAGAGTAATTTCTGGGGCTTGTGTGACAATTATGTCAAATACTACTTAAATGAGGAGATTAAAACGAGTCTTGGGCCCAAAGAAGCCTATGGTCTAATGAAAGTCAAAGGGATCCAGAGGCAACTGGTTTTCTACAAGTATTTGAGTGTACCCAAGCCAATGCAGCATCAGCATTTTGTCCCTAGATAATTTCAAAACTAAGTATTACCCATAAGGATCTTCAAAGAGATTATAGTCCTGAAAGCTACATCCAGATCTTAACTGAGCTGAAATCCCAAACAACCAAAACCTTAAAATTATGCTTCTATTTCAGCACCGTGCAGGTGCAGGAACCTAAGTTTGGTTTTCCTGTTACTGAAAGTGCTTGCCTAAGGCACCATGCTTTTACAGTTATGGCTTTGGGACAACTGTTACATTCTGTACCAATAAAATATGTGCTCTCTGGAGCAAACTCCTCAGGATGACTCCTTTGCTTTGGCACAAATGGACTCATTCGGTTTAGATAAAAGGATGTTCCCTTGCATCATTTTCATTTGATTTTTTTTTGTAAGATAGAAAAGCAGTTAATTTTGCTAAATGAGTTCTCTGTTGCCATGACTTCACTGCAGACAAACACAAAGCCATCAAGCTCCTTTTCCTTGGGCGTTGTTTTTTTAAACAGGTATTTGATCATCTTGATTCTCTTGCTTCTTTTCTCAACATCTGGATTCCCAGCAATATCCTGCAGTCAGAGAGATACATAATAGCTATAGCTACTTAGTAAACTACAGAGATATTCCTGCACATACTCATCTCCTCACAATCCACTTCTGCCAGCTGTGCCAATGCACCTTCTGTGACTCCACAAGCCGAGCAGCACTGCCTGCAACAGCAGGCAGCAAATCTCTCCAAATGAAACCCTAAATTTATGGGATTAGACCCTGAAAATCATAATTCCCATGCTTCCACCAAGGGTCAGCCAACAGATGCCTACTCACCATCAAACCAAGCTGTTGCCCAGGATTTTGCCCCAGTCCAAAACCAGAAGCCCAAAGTCCTTCCCACTGCCTCAGTTTCTCTGGTGGAGGAAAAAGGCTGCACATGCATCATCTGCCTCCATGGGGTGTTACAACATTGGCTGAGTTAATATTCATGGAGTACACTGGGGATTAAGAGTATTATAGACTTTACTGAGGGAGAGAGCTTTTTCTTTTTTAATGTTTGCATTGAATAGAAAGACTAAGTAGAAACAGCATTTGTAGCCTACAGCCATTATCCTAGTAAATGGCTTATCACAGCATGCAGCCTACCAGCTCACCTCCAACCAGTCTCGCTTAAACGCATGTAGGTGGAAGTGCTGCTCATTCCAAAGAACTTTCCTTTTCACTGTCTCTGTCTGATGGAGACTCTGGATAGCTAGGCTCACAAGACAGGGCTTAGGATATAAATATTTCAGTATGAGCTTGTTGTTCAGTACCTATTTACGGCAATCACAGAACAATTAATTACCTCCCATCTAAGACTAATTCCCGTCTCTCCCAAAAACGGGGGTGAGTTTTGTCCCAAGACTTTCAATTTCCTGATGAGTCACAGCAGACACAGTACAATAAGCTCAATACTTCAATCAGACTGTTTCATATCCAGATATATTCAATACATTACTGAGATATGGAGTGTGCTATTTTAAGGGCTGATTTCAGGCATTGTATGCATAATGCTTTCTCATCTGACCATGCGCTTTCTCCTGGATGAGATAGATGTACGTCCTACACCACCCTCCCTTCTGCCCCCCCAAATCCTACAGGTAAATAAACACTGCCAAAGCAGAAAGTAAAGAATTGCACATTTGGTGCACTGACTTCTACAACACACAGCCCCCTCTCCCACTCTGCTAGCTCATTCCCTGCCCTTTGGCAATAAAATAACTTGTGTGACAGCAGCATCTGACAAGAAGAAAACATTCACAGACTGCACGGGTTGTAACAAGTCCACAGCGTCTTGCTTTCTTCATTCTAGGGCCAAGAATCATACGTTTCTTGTTCTGCCCCAAGGAGCAACTCTGCATCCCTGTAGAATCCTCAGTTGTCCCCAGTTCCCACGCCACCCACTCACAAGCTCCTAGGTTCCATCAGACAGGCAGGAGACATTTTGCCCAACTTCCAGCAACACAGCTTATGGGGATCAGTAGGTGCCCTGTAGTCCTCATTATTTACTTAATTTAACAGACTAAGATATAATTTATTGTGTCAATTGGGCAATTGTTCCCAGCTGGATTATTTGAGCCTACAACAGGTTGCACTCCACCTCAGCCTGACCACAGCCAGTTGAGGAAACTGCCTCATCCAAGCAGACTGTGAAAAACAGAGCTATGGTCACATCTCCCCGGACCATGTGCATGCCTAGGTTCTCACAAGCAATGCAGTCAAAAGCTCCCAGATATCAACAACTGCCTAAAAAATGTGTGGCTGTGATGACAAATAGGTTAAAGGACATAATGTTTGCGTGACAGACTGCGTACAGGGGACAGACAGCTGTGCTGTTGGTTGTACAGTCGCTGCAGTGCCACCAAGGACATCAGCTGCTCTAAGAGCAGCCACAGCACAGACACCACCTCAAGACTACCCCTGTGCTAATTGCTAACAGCAGTTTTCCCCCTGGCACAACTGGACTTTGTGAGCAGTTTCTGCACAAACAGCAGCAGTGCCAGTTTCTGCCAAGCCCATGCTAATTGCAAGTGATTCCAGCTCAAGTACTCTTAAGTCAAAAAGTATTTAGATGACGTGTAAGCAAGGTCTCACATTTGTCTCACCAGCTCTCCTGTGCTGAATGAACCTACCATCAGCTATGAAGATCTGTCACAGTCTCTTCTCTTTCTTCCTCCTTAGAAAAACTTTCTCATCAATTCTTAATTTATGCCAACAGAAGTGCAGAACGTTTTAGATCCTCACAATGCCCTCAGCCTGTTGGTGCCGCTGAACTGTCACAGCAGCACAGAGGATGTGGTCACCAGTATTTCATTCAAGGTAGCAGATCCTCCAAGGCTCAGCAGCTCCTCAGGTGCTAGTTTAGAAGTGTCAATCTCTCCTCGTTTATCTCAAAAGCTGAGAGCACCTTAGGAATGTTCAAATAGTTTCACAAACTCTGTGAAAATGAAAAGGGTGAATGGGAAGGATCATTTCACCTGCCCAAGCCCAGCTTGGAAGGACCAAGAAAAGAAACAGACTGAGGTGTGTTTTAAGTTTAAAATATGGTAAATATCCTCTTGAGTACTCTCAGTTAGGTCACTTTACTTAAGGTGAGAATATTCACCTATATTTTATTGATTTCCATTAAATACACTATTGTCTCAGTCTGGGTGCTTATTGGACAGGCACCAGGCTCCACAAGATGTAAATGACATTCACTTTGGGCTGCAGGTGACAGAGCAACACAACCCTGAATACACACAAGACCCCAGCTGGAATCTCAGCATTTTTTGAGTACCTGTGATACGGCTTCTTGAGGAAGTTTGCACTGGGCTATCCAGTTCTAACCAGAACAGAAACATCTGCTACTATGCACTTTTCCTCTCCCATGGATGGCAACCAGCTCCCTCGGAAAAAGCATCAGGCAAGAGCAGAGAACATGAGCTGATGGCTTTGGCCATGCTGCAGAAGGTGCCTGTGGAGTCACTGCCCCAAAACTAGTGCCAGAAACTTTCTTAAAACTAGTGTTATGAACAAAGAGAAAATATAGGACCACACAAAAAAAAATTCCCAACTTATAAGGGATCAGAATCAGAAACTATCCTTTTTTTTTTTTTTTTTTTTTTGGAGAACAATTCCAGTAGCATATGGGTCTGCAGCCTAAAGAGACAACTGAGGAGCTTCAAGCTCATCTCACATTCTCAAAACATACAAGACAAGGATTCTCCCATGCCAGGCAAGCCCACGTGTCTTCCTGAAAAGCCATTTGGAAAGTTTCTAAATGCAGTAGGAGAAAAATAATCCTGTTTGGTCCACGCCTGTTTCTCCCTCTCCTCCCATTAGCGCATGGGGAGAAGGTTGGTTTAGAGCAATACAACATTTCAATTTGAATATGAATCACTCCTCTGGTGAGAAAACAAAACAGAAGCCCATTTCATATGAGCCTTATCTGCAGATATAACGAAAACCAACACATGTAACAGGAGCAATTGAAATAAAACACGGTGAAAATACTGCCTCAGACAAACAAACAACACTTTCCATTCTAGAAGATCCCAAAGTGCTTTACAAACTCATAGAGCCAGGAATAATTTCATCTGCCACTGAAACAAGGCTATCTCTGCATGGGTACTCAGCACCATGCTTTAGCTCATGATGGAGGGAAGAACTTCATGAAGCAGGAACTGTGAAAGAGCTCAGGACAGCATGATCCTTCAGCGGGAACTGCACCATTCTTCTGGAAAGTGGAAGTTGGGTTTAATTTTGACTTTTACAGTTCAAAGTGCCGCCATGTGGGGCAAGCACCTGAACATGGACAAGATGTTGTACTTAAAATTTAAGTATACTTTATATACTTAAAGTACATTCAAAATTTATACATTTTGGATGTATAAAGACAGAAATCCAACTCATGCATGCTGGTATTCTCCAGCTTCTGACTCAAAAGAAAGAAAAACAGCAGGTAGGTAGAGGATCAAAATTTCTTATCATCCCACAAAGCTGAAGGGCCAGCGTTTTCTCCCCCTGGTTCAGCCACTCTCTCCAGGTGGAGTTTAGGGTAAAATGCTTCTCCTCTCCCCAGCTCCCCTCCAGCAGGCACAGAAATATTTATCCCTCTTAGGAGCAGGCTGGAAGCAAGCACAGCATTACCATTCACCACTGCTAATGAACTTGCACTTCAGCTGTCCTGAAACATTGACAAGAACACCATTTTCAGCCTCTCTCCTTTGCCCCTTGGCTCTTCCCTTCCACCTGCTGTGCCTGTGGTTCAGCTCCCTGACAGTCATGGCCTGCTGTCACAGAGCTGGCCAATAGAGAACTGCTCCAAACCTTTCCCTTGCTACTGAAACATCAACAAACAAGAACAGAAGTCCTTCAAGGCCAGGGGACCTGAGCAAGAGATCTGCCCATTTCCAAAGCTAGATGTTTACTCGTCCTCCTGGCAGCATCTGGAAGCTTGCAGACTATTCATCTGCATGTTAGAAACAGCTATTTAGTCCTGCAAACACATCAACAATTCACCTTGACTCAAAAGAATGGTTTGCTGAGCTCTGAGGAAACAATGAAAAAAAACCATCTTTTTCTTAAGTTTTTGCCAAATGTCTGTTAAAGCTTTTCTGAAAGGAGTTTACTTAATCTTTTCCCACATTACACTATATATGCAGCTGCTATTCCAGAAAGAAAACAAAACAAAACTTGGTACACAAATGCAAACAAATCTGGTTTTGGCCTGATCTGCCTAAACCAAAAGCCAGCTTCCTCTTCTACTGGCTCAGGAGCAAAGACCCAAAGCCAGATAGTTCCTAAGATTTCTGAGAGGCTGACTTCTGGATAGGCTTGTTTGAGTTTGTCTTCAGTACCTTGGGACTGTGTGACAATTCAAGGGAAAATTCCCTTAAAGTGAACATGGATTAGAACACCAATTTGAAAAACTGCTACCAAGCCATTTTTCTCTGTAGCAGTGACATCTCTCCAACCATGCAATCTTACTCTTGCCAGGTGGGAGACTTGTCCTCATCTCAATTTAAGCAGGCCTAATTAATTTTGGTTTTGTTGGGGAGGGAAAAAATCCACAACAAATCAATAAACAAGAAAGGAAAATTACAATGAGCTTAACATGCCATACCGGTGAAATGAATTGCCAGGAGATTCAGGTAAAAAAAAAAAACATCACTGATTCATCAAACAAGTCATTGAGATGTCTTAAGAGCAAGCTATTAAGAGAAGTCACTCTTCCTCTCCTCCTTTTATTATTAGCTGCTGCTGGAAGTGACCTTTTCTGCAAATTTCAAGACCATTTTCAAGTGCTGAAGATTTTAGGAAGTGAAAAGTAGTTCTCAAAATGAACTAAACTGCTTCAAAAAATCTTCTATTAAAGGTTGCATCGTGCTTCTTTCTCACCATCAGGTATTTCGGATGACCTCTATACACACAAAAAAAATAGGGTATTAGAACTGTGCAGTTTTAATTGAGAGTCCAGGTTGGACGGAGCTTTGAACAATCTGGTCTGGCAGAAAGTGTCCCTGCGCAGGGAAGATAATCTTTAATGTTCCTTCGAACCCAAATCATTCTATGGGAGACACAAATTTGGTGATACAGGTGCTTTTAAGGTGTAGAAACTGAGCAAGAGAGAAGTTACTGAAACAAGGGAAAGAAAAGATGTCCAGTGCCACTGGAGAAAGCCACTTCCAAAACCTCAGGAGAACCAAGGATCCCCTTGTGTCAGCTCTGCCACAGCCTCAAGAAGGGCTCTGTCAGGGAGCTGGCACTGCCTGCAGCCAGCAGACTCCAGAATCTGCTCAGCCTGGCAGGAGAGTGGGAGGTGAGACTGCTGGCAGGAGCAGGCGGAGCAGCAGGGCTGGTGGAGATCGTAAATGGAGGAGTGTTGTAAAACACGGAGGTGAGCACAGACGCTCACCTTCGCAGCTCCCCCCCGGAAAAGCACGGCTCGTCGGCCTCTCACAGCTTTGAAACACGGCCGGATTTCACTGGATCAATCCAGGAACCTCATTCCTATGCATGTTTGTTCTCACATGCAAACACGGCGAGGTTTTAACCACACACATTTTTGCACAAGTCCCGCAGGCCCAAACTTTCAGGTTACTCAGGAAACTTGGTCTTAAATGGGATTGTAAACCAAAGGAAAGAGATTATAGATAAAGGCAACAATCAAAAAGAACTGCAGAGCAATTTGGGTTAGAAGGGAGCTTTAAAGCGCTGCAACACTGAGGTATCCAAAAAGAGGAACTTTCTTTAAAACAGGACTTACTTAAAAGGATTGCATCAACAGAACTCCAAAAATGATTTAATCACGTGAAAATATGGGCTGGGCTCCCTCCATTTAATATCACTCCTGGGTGGAAAGTTCTCATCAAAGCTATAATATATTCAGTTCCAGTAGAACAATTAGGTGACATTAGGTAGGCAGTTGTGACTCTCAGAAATAAATGACCTTGCTATTTACCTCTATGTGCTATGCCTTTAGAAGTTTCCAAAAGTAATGGTCTGTTTCTGTGCGTACTGGAATATTCAAGAGCATTTCATATCATTTCTCATATCAAGAAAAGAGCAATTAGATCAATAATGAAACAGGAGAGCTCCCTTTTACTTTCTGCGGTTTGCAAAGAGGTTCATGTTTCTGTGTGAGCACAGCTCTTGTTTTAGTGATGTGAAAGTGTGTGGTTTGTGCGATACCCAGTTTCTTCTAATATTCGAGTTTCTGTTGTTACCTACCTACAATTTACAGTAAAGCATCTTTTATTCTCACACCTCTCAATCTCAAAATTAGATCAATTTTCCCAACAAGACTTTATTACCCGTGCAAACCTTTAACAAATACTGGAAAATTTGCCGACAACACGCTCCTCTTTAATACAGCATGAAACCACTCAAGACATCACTATTGCTACCAAGTCTACCCATGCATGTGTCTGTCTATACAGACACATGAGGCAGCAAACACAAACCTTACTTTGGGGAAAAGGACTGTTTTTATGTTTGGAAAAGCAACTAGAATTCCACTGAAATTCATGCTGACAGGCCCAAGGCACCACATGCACTGGCTAAAGATTATTAAGCAATTCTTGAACCACTGTGCATACATCACTGTCGTGCTATTTGTTGTGATTAGATTGCTACTATTTTCAAAAGACTTCAAAATATTTTTAGAGTTTGCCCCCATCTCTGCACAAATCTAATTCCAGCAAAAATTTCTGAAGAACCCTTCACATGGAAAGACACCGCAGTTACTGGGGATGGGTAATCTACCAGCTCTAGCATCAGACCAAACTAAGCCATTTATAGCATTTTGGCCCTCTCCACAACAGACAAGAGCAATGATATTTTAGCCAGAAATGTTAATTTCCAGATAGTTGTTTCTGGCCATGTGCTCTGCTCCACAATCTTTGACTGTGCTCTCGCTGAGGCTCTCAAAGAAATGAGTCTTTGTCAAATATACTGAAGATCCTAAAGAGAAAATTCTCCTGCTGCTACAGGCACAAGCATCAATCCAACAACAAAAATCTAAAATCAACTAGAATAGTAAATATTTCTGAAGAAGCAAAGTAAACCAGCAACAGCAAGGTTTCAACCCTGGTCAGCTCTGTAGTGTGAACCTATTAAATGCACACACTGAAGAGTCTCCACTTCTCAGTGATGCCCCATTCTGCATCTCTCTGGGACAGCCTCGTAGTTTGCATACAAATATTGTTAATGGCCATAAAATCATCATGCCCTGTCTGGCATTAATTTAATAATGATGGCATTACACTGCACTACCCACTCATCCAGCTGTCTCAACTTAGATTAATTCAGGCAAGACAGGACTCAAATGTACAAACTCCTTGATGCAACTTGCACTCACCCAGGGAGGACTTGGCTTTCAGCCAGACTGCATAAATCCTGGTGGGATTAGTCAATGTTCAAGAGACTCCTTTATGGGATAAGTAAGGAGGTTGAGTGCTGAGATCTATAAAAAAGGACATGACAGGTGTATATAATTCCCCCCAAGAGACATCCCTCCAACCCTTTACAGTCAGCAACAGGGATGACTAAATGCACACAGCAAAAACCATTCTAACCAAGGCCACAGAAATGAAACTGGCAAATGTACCATTTTTCACGCCATCTCAACATGAAATGAATGTATCTGATTAGATCACCAAACATGACAAAAAAGACATGTTTGGAAGAGATGTACAGAGAGGACCATGAGACTACTGCTTACCTGGTTCTAGCTGAAGCAGAACTGCTGAAACCTTTAAGCCTTCCTGCAGACAGCCCTGATGCTCTTGGGAAATATCAACAGCTAAATCTGGACTATCACAAGACTCTTCAAGACATCTTTCTCAACTATTTGGGCAATGCACAATAAAACCACGCTGCTGAAAAAGTGCCCCAGCTAGGTCTTGCCACCATGGGCAGCTGCAGGTCAAGAAAGTGTTGTTCAACCAAAATGTTTAAAGTAAGGGTGAGAAAACCAAAAATATTCTTCTAGATCATGGTCACAATTGATCACGGTGACCACAGAGTTCAAGCACACCAAATTTCAAAGGCATTTGGTTTCCCCACTGCTGTATCTTCATGCAGGAGACCTGACTGCACCCTGCATTCCTCCAGCCTCGGGTATTTCTCAAATTTGGATGACATTGTGGGATCTGTCTTTGGAATACAGGCAACCCTGGACTTGACACAGCAAACAGATCATGGGAACAGCTTTGTTTATTTTAACATGAATTCTTGACACACCTTAGGAGAGCCATCAGCTGCCCTACCCTTCACCAAAACACCAGACAGGAGCTCAAGCTGCTGCTGCAGCTAAACCCAGTGCTGGGAATGGCTCCAGACATCTCTCTGGAAACTAGCAAGATAATAAAATTGCTGCAGTCACACGGCTCTTAGGCAGCTCGAGATGGGCTATCAGGAAGTGGGACCCATCTCAAACCAACCACAAGTTCCTCGCCAACAGATTCCCATCAGCAGCACAGCACCAGTCCTTGGCCTCATCTGGGCGCTGGGCCATGAGAAAATGTTGGAAAAGCCTGTTCTGTTTTTCTCCTCCCTTGGACAAGTTCACAAATCACCATCACTGGAGATTAACTGCCTTCTCTCGTCGATAACCTGAGCAGGATTTGGACCACTGACAAGATTTCTCCTCATCCTAGTGACCAGCTTGTGCACTATCTCCCCCATCCCAATGCTAACAGAGTTTGTCACTGGCTCTGAGTGACCTTGGCACAAACAGTAATTCTTGTCTCTCTAAGCAAGAATTTGGGAAGGCAGCCTTTATTGGACAGGTACGTCTAGCTGAGATTTGTGATCAGATGCAATGCACAGAACAGTGCGTGACCTGGAGAGATATTAACATCAGCTAACACCAGCACAGATTTCTTTCTTCCCTGTCCCTCATTAGCCTCAGAAGCCGGCCTTGCCAGCAGCAGTCATGCAAGCTGAGACAACAAAGCACAGTAATGATGGGCCCCATCATGTTCCATATTAATTACTGTAGCTAGTAGTAAACTGTTGGTTATAAATCATATTTTGATAACCTGCCCTTTCTTTGACAAGTGAGCTCCAATGTTTAATGTTGCACTTAATCCTCAGATAATACCCCAGGAGTCCTCACTGTGCCCAGCAACAAATCAAAGCAACCTTCAAAAGGCTGGCACGAGTCTCCTTTTCCTACACACCCCAATCTGAAACTATCCCATTGCATCAACTTTGTTATAGGTCAGCTCTAAAGGCTGAGTTGCCAAAACCAGCAGCACACTCAGCTCTTGAGTGTCCACAGGGCTGCCCCAGCACTTCTCTGGGCTGGCAAAAGCCACGTACACGTTAGACACGCATCCCAGCCTTCCAGAAATGCAGCACTATCAGAGTGCTCTGCAGGGTAAAACAGCAGGGCAGTAATTCCCAGTATATCCCTACATTCAGAAGAGAGCGGGATTACTTCTACCTAGGACTGAAACAGTCAACTAAAATCTATCCAAAGCCATCATATTCTTATTTTTGTTTCTTTTTAATTCAGTGACATTTAGCTAGTAGAACAGCTGTTAGCAAAGGTCTAGGAGAGGTGGAATCCCATTTTCTATATAAAGAATTATGTTTTGGAGGAAACTGCCGTTTGACAAAAATACCTATTTAGCAAAGTACATTTTAAAAAGTGGAAAAATATGCTCTGCTTTTTCTAAGGTAGCAAAAAATCCACGATGGCTCACGAAAATGAGCCTAAGTCTTAGGAACAAAGATATAAAATTATTTTGCAACGTACATCCAGGAAAATAAGGAGCAGTGATGTGGCCTCTAAGAAGTAGCATGGGGAGTGACCCTTCTTTTTCTCAGCAGGATGTGCCCATCACCTCTACCACCATCAAAACAGGTGAAAGAACTCATCTTGGGCTTCCCACAGAGCTGCTCCAGCTTTTACTGGTAACAACTGGCTGGCTTCAGGAAGAGCTGGGTCAAGCCCGACATAGTCAGCACTCTCCCTTATTTTACTCTGAAGGCACAACACCACCCCAAGCAAGAGCAAAATGTTGTGCTTGCAATTTACAGTGTTAAAATCCCAACAGCTCAGGAAGAGAATCAGCAGTGATAACCAAGAATCCCATCCTCTCCTCCAGAGACGGATGTGAAGCCCTGCGACCTCACTCCAAGCTGCAAATTAAAAGTGCTTACAGCAGTCAAGGGTTCATTCTTGTTCTTCCACCACTGGTGGCAGATGGTACGTGCTATTATTAAATCTTGATTTCCAGCTTATAATAGTAGTCGTATGAAACCTTCTGCACTAAGATAAAAATTCACTACTTTTATTTTGGGAAAAAAGCAGAAGTCTTAGAGTTAAGTAACTTTTCTCTTTTAACGATTTCTTTTAAAAATTCGTAGCATATTTCTCCTAATTGGAAACACACAGAAAATAGGATATGGCCTATTATTTAAAGGTCAATGCACATTTAGCCACCTCTTTTGAAACTGACAGTATTGTCATGACAGCCATAAAAGCTGCTTTGAATTTTAGTTCCCTAGAAAGTAAATATAAGGAATCCCAAGGCCATAACCACAAGTGCCACAGCTCTTAACACTGATGTCATATTCAGCTGAATGTGTGCTGCAGAAGTCAGGATGGTAAAGCTTCAAAATCAGCTCATCTAAGGGAAGGCCACAGTAATTATCCCGAAGCCCATTGCCCCAGGCATGTTCCACAATGCCTTCATTTGATGCAGCATTAACTGCAGAAGTGTTTTATCCCCAAGCATTTAGTATGGAGCACTGTGGGGTTGGTGGGACAACTCGGGGAGCTGCTGCAACCACGTATCTCACGCTGCATGTTGTACTTGGGTTTGCAACCGCTCCTTCCAATTCCAGCTACCAAACAAACATTCTCTCTTGGGGTTTTTTTTTCAGGAACCAGTTCAATTTTTTTGTATCAATTTGTTTCTCTATCAATTAGCCAGGGCACAGGGGGCTGACTTTCAGACCCTCTTCTGGTGCGTTAATACAAGGGGACAGTGTAATTAATGGATGTCAGGCACAGTGCCCCTTCATGCATTGATTTCCTCCTACTTAGGAAACACTCGGGGAGAACACAATCACCCCTGGCTGTCAGGGGTCTTCATAAAATCCATAGGCTTGGATTCACAGGAACTGCTAATCATTTTGGCTGCTGAGAAGGGGGAAGGCAGAGTGTGATCTTTGCAAAGCAGAGGAAATTTCTTATTTACTGCAACACCTGAGTGTACTTCAAAGGGAGCTTAAAAGAACAGAAGAGCTTTCAGAGCAGGAGGCAACTCAGGAAAACCCTTTTGGTTCCAAGCTGCATCAAGGGAGATGGGAACACTCCCACTGAGCTCAGAGCATCTGCATCTCTGAGGCACCCAAACCAGGGACTGCTGCAGCCACCCCAGTTTGCTCCCCCACTGTCACACCACATCACAGTCATCACCATTCCATCACAGACAAGATGGGTTTCATCAAGGTGTCTATATATAAAGTTGAACCTCAAGAAAAAAACAGCATTTTATGACTATCCACTTTGGTTACTTTCTTTTAAGGTTTAATTTTTCCATCTCTTACATAAAGTCCTCAGGGAAAAAACAAAAACAAAAACAAAAACCACAGAGCTCAAGGTATTTGATTATTTCCACCACCCCGCAGTTCTACCCAGGAATACCAGGAATACACAGCTAACAAACCACACAGGACCAGTATTTGTGCAAAGCTGGTTAAAATATCCTCATTTTGCACATGCTAAACCTTGTTGTACATACCACACAAATCAAAAGCACAGAAAGAAGACAATCCACAAGCGTATCAGGCAATCTGGCAATCTTGCTGGGTATTACGCTTACCTTTGCACAAGCAATAAAGCACTTTTCACTGTATACAGAGACTCAAACCCAAAAATGCCTACCCAGAACTTCTCACTTACCTACTCCACAAGGCACAGGAGACCAATTCTACCTTAAAAGAAAAAAAATACCCTTTCTCCTATTTGCTGAGTCTCTCTGGAAACATAATGGCACTTTGGCAGGGCAGCATGTTTAATAAGAGATGATGGGGAGACAAAGGTTCTCCAAGAAAGGAGATGTCAGTGCCATGCAGCCAGCACACTGCAAATGTCATATTTCAAACCAATATAAATAACAAATTATTACCTCTCTCACTTTAGAAGTCAAAAAACAATCCCTATGCAGCATTTTCTTTAAAATACTGCCCTGTGTAGGCATCTAGACAATCCTGTGACCTGGTCTGTGACACAGAGATGCACAGGGGAGAACAGACAGAAATAAAAGCTGGTCTGAAACACCACCACATGCATGTGGTCCTGCACCAGCACCCACCAGAGCACACATGTGCTGGCAGCTCCACTCTGCAGCCTGCAAGGGCTGAGCGCCTTTCCCACTGGAAACCTTTCCGTGATATTAATCTACTACAGAAGGAAAATCACTAGAGGAGGACACCCAATAGCTTCCAGCCAGAACACAACATGCCTTCAGCAAGACTTTTGATTTTCACAGGCACACACTGAAGTTGTTCTTCACAACAAAGAACAGCCTGTCTGTTGCATAACTAACCTTAGGCTGCATTAGATAAGTTGTGCCTTCTCACAGATCAACTGACCTTAAATAATGTCCCCAGTGTATTCACAGCCAATAGGTTTCTCTTTTAGAGCTCAACTGACAGGTCTTCTCCTTCCAGCTATTTCTTCAGAAAGGCACACAAAGAAGGTTTCAAGGGAAATCTCATGCTTACTGTTCCAAGAGCAGCTTCCCAGGCCAAAAATGAAGGCCAAGATCTCAGCTCCAGAGCCGCATCTCCCTTTGAAGGCTTCTTGAGCACTTCACTGCAACAGCTCAAGTGAGAGCCTTGGCAGGACGAACTGGGGTTGAAGCAGATGATAACTGGAAAACTGAGTCTGTCTCTGGAAATCTGCTGCAGTTCTGCCCCTGAGTCAAGACAGAAGGAAAACAGCCAGCCATGCCAATGAAACACTGCTTTGTATTCTGGGTAAGGCAAAACAAAGGTCTGGTGATGAGGAGCTCTCGCATGCCATGCAAGGGTCAGCAGCAAAGGCAAATTCCACCATGGCATTTCCGTCCTGTCGCCCAGCCCATTGCTGTGAGCAGATACAGCAGGATCTTTCACTGCTTGTCCAAAAATGGCATTTAAACTTAGCTGTGCAGCATCATCCCACTGCCACATTGCACTCCAGAGGAGGGATATCAGTCCCACCACAAAGTTGAAGTCACAGGGCACTGTGTAATGAGCAGGTAAGAACTTCTAATATAATTTCTCCAATCCCCATCCCAAGTGAGAGGTGATGCAGGAGCTCTGCAGCTGCCCCAGAGGTAGAAACACATGGGAAGAGATGGAGACAGTGCCAAATTAAGCAAGCCTCTGCACCCCTCCTGGCAGTAGTTTCATTGTCCACAGGGACGTCTGTGCGTTCCCTGTGATGTTAGAAACAAAATGCTCTGCAAAGCAGGCCCATATCCCTTTGGGAACACAGGTACCAAAGAAACTGCCCAATAAACCCATGGCAAAGGCAGAGGCACTAAAAGCCTGGCTGTTTTCTGACACCAGCTTAGCTGTCATACAGACACCTCTTGGACATCACTTTCCTACTTAAAAATCAGGCCTTACTTAAAGGCTTCCCTTCTTGATACATGTTGTTTCACTCATCCAGCTGATACCAGGACAGACACAGCACACACATCCAGCAATTTCCTGATCTTTTCCAGTAGACCACATTAGAGCAGAAGCCCTGCCTCACCTCTTGCAATCAGCCAAGCTGGGTTTCATTGATAAGGCTGTGCCCTGCAAAAGAGCTGTGTTCTTGCACATTCAGGACATCATCACCTCTTGATGTGAGCACAAGAGCCCAGACTTGTGAGGATTGCTCATGCCAGGGGAGGCCCACAGCTGCTGAGGAGCTTTCTAGTAAATCCAGCCCTGATGGCAAAGGAAAGGGCTTGCAGAGCAGAGTTACAGGAATCTATTCCTCCCGCATTAGTCAGCATATACAAATACATCTTCTTGCTTCATTAAATTTTAATTGGAGTACACATGAATAGGCTTCGCTGGTTACTTAATCAAAGGGACTCTGATTACAAGGTGCTCACATGAAAAGCTAGAAAGCAACATCCTTCCTTGCTTGTCTTTTGGGTTTTTTTAGGCATCCATTGTCAATTTCTTCAGGTCAGTTGACATTTTAGGGCTGCTGCAAAGAACCATGAAAAGCAGCCACAAAGAGTAAATAAAGCACTTTGAAGGGAAACAGGACACAGATCATTAGCCCTGCATTCCTCTTTATTATCCTGACAAAAATTAAATGCAAAATCCCAGAGCAGATGTTGCATTAGCGGGCTGATCAGCACTGCTAAACACAAGGATGGCTTTGCTGCTGTGTGTCATGCCTGTGTGGCTGGACTGCCTGGAGTTTCATTATTTTAAGTGTCCTTAAGTGTCTAAAACCACAGCAGATCTGAACCTATAAAAAATCCTACTCGTAAACTTTGGGATTTCCTCAGTAATTCTCTGCAACACAGATGCTTATTTGTTCACACACGCTTTCCCTGAGGGTAGAGAAACTTTGCATGTACTTTCCTGCCTGCCTAGAATTGGACAACCATCTCCCAAACTTCTTCCTCACTAAAACCATGAGCTGTATATGACCAGATCCTCAACTTCCATAAAATCCATAGTTGATACAGCTTGAATTTACTTACAGCAGTTTGCACTGGCTGAAAGATCTACCAGCAAAGCAACTCCAGGCACAGCTGGGGATGGGAGCTCAGTGCCTGACTGTGTGAGAAATAAAAAGCAGCTATGTTGTTCTGCACAACTCTGTTTGCTAACTGAATCAACAAAAACAACCAAAAACAAACAGACAAGTAAAAAAAAAAAAACAAAACAAAAACCAAAAAATACTTTCAGCAATTTAAAACCACAATAGACAACTTACTGGCCTGCTCTTGCACGGAAGTGTATATATTCTGTACAGTGACAGGTTCTGGCAGCCAGGGACTGACACACTTTCTGTGGCAATGTCCTAATATTAGAAAAATTTGGTCATAAGCTAAAAATGTTACAGAAATAGCATAGGATCATAAGTTACGAGCTGAGTCAGAACTCTATCTGCTACTTGACTTTTATACTATTTTATTCTTAAAAAAAAAAAAAAAAAGCCCATGATGCTGTGAGGTTTTTTTTTAAAAACAGTTTGCTGCTGCCATCACTTATGAAGAAGAATGAGCCTTTGTCGAGGAAGAAGAGAGTAATTTAAAATGGCAAAAATCGATCTGCAAGGAAGCAAAGGACACAGATCCCCTCATACAGCACAGCCCTGTGTGCAGTAAGCCCTTCACTAACACCACAGCCCCTCTGAGTGCCAGTTCTGGAGGGCAAGGAGATGCCTCTTCATCTGGTACACATCAACTCCAGGGATGGTGACGGGATTGCACACGGCAGTACCGTGCCCTAATTCCCAGGAATCCTGGGTGTACAATGCAGTCTCCTGCATAAAAGCATTTTATTTGCACTCTGTACTTGTAAATCACTGGTAAATAATTAACAGACAGCATAAGTATGTAACAGAACTGAGTCACAGGTGTTAGCAAAGGAAAACTGCTATAAATGGATATGTCACAGCAATAAGCCGCCTGTTCACCTGTTGGGTGCTGGAGGAATTAAACCATTTAGTTTTTCTAAATTAACTCCTGACACCCAGAACCTTACTAGAAAGGCCATCCATATTCCACCTCTGCTATCTGTGACCATAACTCTTCATTGATCCCAGGGAGGGAAGGGGAGATGGGAGCAAGAAGCCTTGCCCAGCATCCCACTGGGAGCTGCCAGACCTGCTGCCTGCAGCAGCAGGAAAGGATTTCTCAAGTATGAACACACAAATGTAGCACAGGAGGACACCAACCCTTGTTCCACATCTCCTCTTTAGTTTCTCCTTCCTTCCTGCTGCCCCTCATGTCCTACAGGCTGTTTCTGCAAACAGCCCAGGAGATATTCTACATGCAGCAGGAAGGCAGAGGAGCAGAAATCCTCCTGCCAGGCGTGACACTGCAAAGAACTGCCATGAGGGCTCTCCACGCTCCTTAGATCACCAAAGTTATTTGGCACCACAACATTTCAGCCCCAGATACGCAGCTGCTGGAAGGGCAGGAGGCAGAAGCCTGCTAAAATAACCAGGAATGGGGAAAGCACAAATCCTCAGGGAAAAACAAATGACCAAAAGCTGCTCAATCCAAGGCAGCACACTGAGGAAAGTAAATCATCAGTCATGCTATTCTTTGCTGTGGGTTCCTCAGATAACACACAGATCCTCTGCCTCATCTGCAGCTCTGCCTGGAAACAAAGCCTAGAAAGGACCTTTTCTGACAACAACTTCAAAATGTTTAAGCTCATTTCACCATGTTTGGTTTGGTTTTGAATACAGTAACATACAAGCAATGAATTCTTGACTTTATTTTTTTTCAAAGTACAGCTCCCATAAGCTAAAAAAGTAAATGGGAGTGCTTTGCTTCCTGGGGTATGGAACTGGAACATTTTTCTAGCACCTAATAAAACATTGTTTGGTTGATACTAACCATTAAAATATGTGTTTCAAGTAATGTAATGTTCCCTGTGAAATTTGCCTTTTTGCTCCATGAAAAAAAAGGGCACTGAAAGGAATCCTGCAGCCATAAGGATCTCACTTAATTCATGGAAGTATCATTTTAAAAGCCTCACAACGTGATCAAAGCACTGTTGAGAACAGATGTTCCAGGCTTTACAAATTCCAGCATAAGTATTTTTAACGACATTTATCATCACTAAATTCTTTCAGCCATATTTTTCCCCACAAAAAGCATGTAGGCACTTTCCTCCTCGGAGGGAATGTCCACATGCGGAGCGGTCTCCAGCCACAGACCCTCTCCTCCCAGCATCACCCCCATCCACAGTGAGGATGTGGATGCTGTGCAGTGTCATCAGCAGCTACAGATCTGGGCATGGTGTTCCTCTCCTCACAAGGGGAATTTAATGTACGAATCACTGTGGCAATGCTCAGACTCTGTCTCTCAACCCTTCACACAGACTCTCTCAAGAAAACTCATTGCTCAGCTACCCTGACACCAGAGTACAGAGCCCTCCACAGAAGGTGCCTTTTTCTTACCAGGGCATACACTGTCATCATCCCTCAAGGCCACAGGACGCCACCACTGTCCTGACAAGCTCTGAGCAACCTCATCCCACCTTAAAGCCAAGCCTGCTTTGAACTAGGAGCTGCACACAAGACCTGCATGACACTTTCTGCCTAAAATGTTGGATGATTATAGATCTCGGGCAGAAGCCACATGGAAATGCCCTCGGCCATGTCAACAGCCCAAGGGAACACGTTCCCTGGTCTCTCAGTTCCTTCCATGGATGTGGAACCCTCTGGCTGTGCACAGGAACTAGAAGGGTGCCCCCCTGGCTGAAGCAGAAGACACTCAGCACTGCCCAGCTACAAGGCCAAATGCAAGCAGGAGATGCTTGGGGGCTGCTAAAGCCAGATGAGCTGAGCCAGAAGGAGCAGCAACGGGGAGCTGCAGGGCTGTGCAGGAACCTGCTCGTTCCTAAGACAGCAGCAATGAGTCCTCATTCCTAGAGGTGACCATGGAGGCAGAGAGCATGTATTTCAACTGCAATTCAAATCACAATCAAATTTCCACCAAGAACAAAGTTCCCACAAAGTTTAGCTCTCCACAGTCAGTTTTTGTGTATTCGGTCTCCAGGGCATCACCAAGTTCTCTGTTGACAGAAAGTCTCAACATTATGCAGTGCTGGGCAGTTTCATGAGAGTGAGCTGTGTACCAACAAAAGACTCACAACTACCCCAGAATCTGAAACATACAATTTATCTCTGAGTAACATTGAGTTTTTTACCCCTTTCAGAAAAAAGGGATCTGAAACAGACAGCTCCTTTCAAATTTCGCACATTCACAGAAGAGGGTGCTTGTGAAGAGGACCCCACAAGAACATCACTTCCCTAATATGTGCCCAATTTGGTTTCACCTGTCTCCATGTGCTCCCTTCCCAATTCCTACAACCTGCTTGCACATCCTGTTTCACTATGAACACCAGCTTCTTCCCTGGGGCAGCAGCACTGCCTTCACTTCTCACAGCGAGCTCAGACACCAGTCAAAATGGGAGCAAAAACACCAGAACACGTTTACCCATCTTGCTTATCCAGACTGTGAGCCCAGTCAAGGCATCACCAGGGCTGTGGCAGATCCTCAACCCTGGGCTTTGGGTACCACCAAAATGACAGAGCAACAGGCCCACAGTTAAGTCATCCATCAAGAAGCTGGAAGAGTCGCCTCTAAAAGCGCAGCACAAGGCAAAGGAGGTCTCCCCGAACAAGGGAAAATGAAGAAAACACATGAGAGGAGAGGCACCAAGGTTACAGGGACAGGGAAGATGCTGAAGGTGAGCACAGATTTGGGGAACAAGAACAACTCAAGCAAAGGCCGAAGGATGTTGGAAGAGCAAACACAAGCAAAGCCTCTGTAAAAAGCCTCTACCAGCAAAGGAATCACAATCAGTATTTTATTCTTAATTCCTCTTGCTAATTCCATGTGCTTTTTTTTCATGGACCTCCTAGTCTAAGGACTTCTTGAGTTGTTTAAAACTCATTTACTTCTTCATTTATGAAGTACAACTTTTCTGTATACACAGAAAATGTGCTGAAAATTTAAACACTCATCCAAAATCTTGCCATGCTGGCAACAGAGACTTTGTACGTGCACGAGCAAGTGCTGGCACCGAACACATGTGTATTCACACCCATACTACAGCTTTTCAGCACAGGACTGCTCTCCTAAAAGTCCTGCAAGTGAAAAATGAAAGGAAGAGGGGTGTACAGCACTGTCACAGACAGGCCTCAGAGACAGCCAGCAGTGATAGCAAAGTCTGTTTTCCTGCAGGTCCTGTCCAGTCCCTCCTCTCATCTGAGGGAGCAGTGCCCCAAAACCTGCACTGCGTCCTGGGCTGCAGCCCCTCTGGGCTGTGAGCCTGGGTCACCCCTGCCCTTGCACTGCCCAGTGCCAGCGCCATCAGCCACGGACAAAGGACAGTATCTTCAGAGCCCAGGACGCAGTTAGGGAATTTTAACAGGGCACTCCAGTCAGCATCAGAATTTAATGCAATTGTTCTGCTAAGTTATTAACATCACAGCCCTGCTCCAGACCTCGGTCTGTTTTGTTATCTTGCCTCCCCATTCCAAGTGAATTTGCTATGTGATTCTAAGAAAGAAAAAGGCGGTGACCAATTCTCAGGCCTTCCAATTTAGATACTAAAAGAGAAAAAACATTCCTATGTTGCTTCCCTCTTGTTTCTCTAAATAAAAATAATGTATAGCCCTAACTGGATAATAAATATGCTCAAAAGCTGTCCTTAAGTAAAAGCTTTTGATAACAAATTGCCTGCGCTAACCGCTATTTTACTGTTGAATTTTTTATTGTTGCTTAAGCACTGCAATTATGCTAATAAGCTTGAGAGGATGGTACACTAAAGCATTGAATGTGACAGATATAATACTCAATAAAATGTTAATCTTACCTGAAAATTGGAATCAAACAGCCTTATTAGTATTTATGGATATGGCACCTCCAACATGTTTCTCTTAAGAGGAATATATATATGCAATAGATATTTCCAAATATACCCTACTATTTCTCATGCCTCCACAGAATTTAATTCCAGGTGGCTATTACCCCTGCTGCTAATTGCCAGTCCCTTTTGGAATAAGAAAAGAGAGTGTTGCCTTCTGGGACATGCAAAACTCCTGCACACTGGAGGGCTTTTCCTTTGCCACCTGGAGGATGACAGCTGTCCCCAACTCTTGGCATGGCGACCAGGCTTGTGAGGGTGCTCTGCCACCCTCTCACCTATTTTCCCCATATCCTTCCCTTTTATGTGCAAGGCAGGTAAATCCAGCAAAGGGTTCAGTTATTTACAGGTGCTGGAGAAATGACTTCTGGATTTTAAGGTGGGCCTAAATATTTTTATTTTTTTTTTAACTCTAAAACTTTTCAGCCAGTGCTGACAGGGAACCAGACCCATCCTCATCATTGCAAGTTACAGCACTCTGGATTTGGACCAAGAGCTGCAGGGGTCTGGCATGGAGGTGCTCTGTGACTTTTCACAAGCAGCATTGCTTTTTCCACCTTTATTTCACCACCCAGTCCCAGTCTGCTTTCTCAATTGACGGCACAGTTTTTTTCACCACATGTAGGCTTTTCCTTGGGGTTTTGGCCAAACCCAAGAGTATCAAACCCAGTCTCAGGACTCCACTGCCATGAACTTCCTGTGAATAAAATTCAGGTAAGTAGTCTTCAGCACCTTGACTTTCTCATCTACAGAAGAAAGAAATAAACTCAGAAGAGCCACATGCTTCAGACAAACTAAACTTACATTCATGACCAGGCTCTAAAGAGATCATTTGTACACAATGGACAGCGTGGCTTTCAAGAGCTGCAGGTTAATGCCTAAACAGCAGCTGCTGGTATCCAGATTCACTCCTCATGCTGCTCTCATCCAAGAGTCAATTCACAGGAGTCAATTCTGCTGACGGGACAGCAGAAACATCAATAACCACCATGATATTTCCTGACAGTAAAGCAATATTCTTACCACTGGATGATGCACGCTTCCATGGTGGCAAACATTAGGTGGGAGATATCTAGGAACTGTTTCCATGAATAGTCACAGCAGGAAAAACCCAACTAGCTTTCCATTGAAATCTGGGATTCCCAAATGACTCAGAAATCACAGCAGGTAACCCACAGGACACAATTCAAAACACCACAGGAGACTCATGGGCTCTTTTTAGCCACACTTGCAACCCACACTGGCTTGCATTGAGGGCAAGGATGGAGTGCAAGGACGGGAACAGGGTAGTTTTGCAGGACAGAGCTTAGAACAGCTCCATAAACCCTCATTTGCACTGCAAGGAGCACAGCATTGGAAATAAAAAAACAAAAAACCCCAACAAAACAGTTGCTAAATCAAGGGAAGCTACCAATTGACTGAGCTGGCACCTCAAAGAGCCAGGAGATGCATCCAGGGCTCCTCCACCCCAAGCAAGCCCCGGCACGAGATGCCAGACACAAAATTTGAGAAGCAGACAACTGAACCACGCACACAGCTACAAAGTGCTGCAGGACCACACAGCAGCCACTCCCATAGAGGTGACAGGACTCATCCCTGCCATGTTGAGTGAGTCTTGTCATTATTTTCAACCCTGCAGGGAAATCTAAATTGAACTTTGGCATATTGCTTTCTTTTGCTAAGCAGCAATGCTGGAATGTTAACTCCAGCTCTGACAGGCATATTTACGGACTATTCTTTGCAAATAATCTTACCCTGACCAGTGTGAAAGGTCAGAACCATAAAAAAGAATAGCAATTAAAAAAAAAAAAAAGGCACAAGGCTGGAAAACCATCACTACCATTGGCACAACCCCTCAACTCATTAACCGTCCTTGTAACAAGGTGAATTACAAGGTCCTGGATTTATTTGATTGATTGAGATCAAAAGATCATGGGGGAAACACAGTAAATTGTATCTTTCCATGAACACATTCTGCTTTCAAGATTTGAGCAGATAGTTGCAGGAATTTAAAAGCTCAAGAGGAGGAATAAAGAAAAGAGAAAAAAAGGAAAAAACACATGTACAAAGGTGACTTCAGAAAAGCATTCCTTATTTTCTTCTTGACATCCTCTGCATTTCTTAGAGCTATTTGCAAGTTTCTTCCATGTCCCCAAACCCCTGAGACACAACAGCTTATCTCTGCTAAGCAGAAGACGATAAGGAACAATAAGACACCGGTGTGACTCCAGGGCAGACACCAGTGTTTGCTGACATCACAGAGGAAATGTAAATTTTAGAGAAACCAAAGTCCACCAAGAGGTTGAAGAACTTCCCATTGAATTCACGATGTCCTACAAGATAAGACAGGCATCTCGCCTATCTTCTTAACTGGACCAAGGAAGACAAAGCACCTGAACACTCCTCTTGTCACAGATGGCTTGGAGGCTGCCTGAGCCCAGGCTCCATTTGTCATCAGCAGCTTCCAGGGAAGGGATGAAGGAGGAAGAAGCAAGGGAACTAAAGGAACAGCCATCTTCAGGACATAATTTCAAAACCTAGAATTTTTAAACTCAGGAAAAGCCTGCTGTGTTTGCTGTCAAGACAAGACAAAGAAACACGATGGAGAACACGAAGAGAAGAGCAAGAGAAGAAAAATTAAACTCTCTTTGACTTCATCAGCCCTGGAAAAAGAGGAAAAGTAATCACTTGGTTCCTCTCTCTGTGTTCCATATGGTATTTGTGTTTTGCTCACTACACCTGTATTTGTAGCATTGTGTTCTCACATCACAATAAAACAGATGAGATAAGAGCCCTGCGAGTAAGACTAAAGCCCTTATATGGACCATGGGAAGAGACCCAAACTCCCAGAAACTTACTACCAAGGAGCCAGAATTGATACAACTTCCTGTTTTTACCACAAGTTTACACTGCATGCCAACAGCAGAGGATTAAACATCTTCTTTCCCCTGAGCCCATACTTCCCTCCAGAATAACATCACCATTCAGGTAACAAAGACTCTGAACACCAGCGTTAATTGTGGCTGCATCAATTCTTCACCAAACCATGCAGCTCACTGCACAGATACACTCGGCTTTGCCATTGACCCTCTCAGTTTTGAATTAAGTTGTTAAGAATTTCACATGTTCCCACTTCTAATCATTAGTGGGTTAGTAGGTCTCTCTAGAAGTCACCAAGTCTATTTTCCCACCACATGGAAAGATCAGTTTTCCTAAAAACATGTCTGCTACTGCTCTTCCACTTGTTCTTAAACCTTTCCATGACTGAAACTGCGCAACCTCTTGGGGGTATCCACTCCAGCACTCAGCTATCCTTAATGCAGATCATTCACTGACACCTCAGCTAAGTTTCTTGCTGCAACTTAAGTTTATAATTTGTTTTATTTACAGTGGACAGATTTAGTTATTCCCTCTCTCCATGACAAGTTCACTGTTTCCAAAATTCACAAGTTGAGGCAGTGCTGCTGGTCCTCTCTTTGCCCATTCTGCCTCTGCTCACAGCACATTCTCAATCTCTGCATGTGTGTATCTTTCCTTACCCCAAGAGAGCAGGCACTTGGATATCAGGAGGCTGTTTCAAGGTAAGACGCTCAGCTCCAAAGTCTGATGCATTCAGGCACACACAGCTACAAAGGACTCTGAAACAAGAAAAATAAAAGATTTGTCTTCAGGATGTCAGGCAGAGTCCAGTCCAGGAGTAAAGGAAAAACCAGCAACTCTGAAGTGCAATTTTCCCCACCCCATTATTTAGCATGCAAACAGATCTTCAAAAGCATCATCACTGACTGCAGATACATCAAGTGCCACCACCCAGAGTTGGCCACATTGTCTCTGACATCCACCATGACGGTTTGATAAATTTGTGTTCTAGAAAACAAAGTTTTTGTGGACTTGGCAGGAAGGTCTGCCAAGGTATAAGCAACACCCAGCACATGTCAAAATCAGATAGCTCTGACTCCAAACCTTTAAGCTCTGTGACAGAGGACAAATTTTAATGTTGCCACTGGCAACTTTATTCACTGAAACCAACGGAGGCAAGATTTCCAGTCTACTCCGAGATTTAAATGTGTGTAATTATGGGATAGATCCAGAGGGTAGAAGTCAGGTCTCATAAACGGCTTTTGTATTCACAACATACTCCTTACCTCCTGATCTTCAGGTTGCTCTACCTAGCAAAATGAAATCGCTCGTGAACCCAAGTGTTTGGTGGCAATGTAGAAAGGTAAAGAAAGGATTTACATGAACAGTGTTCAGAAACAGAGGAGAGTTCTGAATGACAAAAACGTCCCAAATTTCATGAAAGATAACAGGCAACAAGGGAGAGCAGCAATGGTACATTTGCCATCCTACTTCTAGAGGCTCTAAGAAAAACAGACAGTAGCAGACAGTTTGCAACAACAGCGCCTTTCAGCAGTAGACCACCTTTTGCACCCCATCTCATCTAAATTCCTGTCTCCCCTCAGCAGGGGCTGCTCCTGCCCCCAAAGGATCAAGTGGCTTTGTAACAAATACGCCTTTTCCAATGGCTGAAGCCAAGAAACAGTCAATTTGTCAGCTGCTATGAAAACGAGATACTTGTTGCACATCTAAGGATGTACCAATGCAAGAACTCAGTGTCTTGTCTTTTGCATAGATCATCCATCTGACTGTACCTTTGGCTACTGCACTTTGTCCATCTCCAAGTTTCTGCTTGGGATGTTTTTTTCATCCTTTGCAATCCTACCCAGCTGTCCTGGGCGTTTGCTTTCCTTCATCACTTGCACTCTTGGCAATGCCAAGGCTTACAGCCAGCCAGCCCAACTGCTGTCAGCACAGCAAAGTGACACACTCCTGGTTTGGCACTGATTGCATAGCAGAAGTGGTGTTTCCAAGGCTAAAGAGGAATACCTGCACCAACAACATCCCTAAAGCCGCACACAGTAGCTGAGGAGACCGAGAAATAAATGCCTGAAGGTGAAAAACTCAAAGTAATCTCAAAATGTATGTTGGACAACTGATAAAAGACTCTAAATGCATGCCCATCTTTAAGGCTGAAAGTAGCTCCAAGGACTTCAGCAAGATCATCTGCAGCATCAGATACATTACCTCCCAAAATACTAGAGAGATAAGGATGTTTAGCAAGGGATAGAGATATGAGAAATGCTTCCACCAAGAAACTACACCCATTTGTAGAGCTGAATTACAACAGCTGTTGAAAACCATGGAGTAGCATTGAATGGCAGCCCAGGACAGGGAGCCAAGACAACTACCACATGCAATTGAAACTGCCAAGGGATTAAGTTAGGTCAAATGTAATTACACAAATTGGATCCTGGCCAGAGTACTGGCTTATTCAAGAAAATTAAAAGAGGTGTTCAAAAGTTTCAGAGATTGAGTCCTCCTCCTGTTAATTATTTGGTGAGTCAGTCAGTGAAGTCTCAGTACTCTGGGAGGCCATCTGAAAACGGGGAAAAAATGAGGCATAAACTTGAAAGGCATTAGAAGCGATTAGCAAAAGCCTTTGTTCTCCATGGCAATCCTGGGTGCACCAGTGCGCGAAAGCCTTTCATGTCCATGCTGAAAAGTGGCCCCAGTTCCTTTGATACTTCTGTGAGGAAGCATTTAAATTTACAAATATCCCGCTGACAGAAGTTACAGACAACAGTAGAGGAACTTCTGCATAACTCAGCCAGATTATACCCAGCTCTCGAGCAGGCAGCACTCCTGCTGAAGGGAGGAATGACAACAAGACACAAAGAAGTTCACTGACACCTGGAGCAATGTCCACTCTACTTGCTTGTGGTGTATGAAAGCCCAGTCATGTCAAAAGGAGGTTGCAGCCATGTGGGACAGTGACTTCCTCCCCTCATTGAGTTTTCAGAAGAGGAAAAGCATGCAAGGCAGGCAATGGTAAGGAGACCAGAAAGGAAGCTTTGTGGTATGGCAGCTGAGCATCACTTGGAAAGATTAGATCCTGTTAATGCCTCTGCCATAAACCTTCTGAACGATAAGAGCAAAGTCACATATATCAGATTTTCCCACATATTTATTTCTGTGCCTTTTGTGGCTGAATAAAGATACAGAAGGACTATGTCCAGAAGAGACAAGAAGTAGCAGGCAGAGCTTGAGATTCTGTGTTCAACCTTTAATCAAGACTTGTACTATAACCATGTACAGCACTACAAAACATGAAGTGTTCTGAAAAAACAGGCCTTGTAAGTCTCAGTTTTGGCACCTGAAAGTAGATGCCTATGCTACTTCTGTATCTGGAAGTCATCATTAGATACACTCATCGCTGTCTTTGAAGCAGTTGGATGCGACAGTAAAAGCAGTACAGAATTGGAGATTAACCTTTTTTGGGTAGCTTATTCAGTGCAATGTTCTGATGATGCACATGAAACAAACCATTTTTTGACTGACGTGAAAATACCAGAGAGATGAAATAACTATCTTCTCAACAAGTGCCATACACAAGGCATGTCAAGTGACATGGCTTCATGTCACAGTGACAGCAGGTGAACACGCAACCGAAGCCTCTGCCATATTGATTTTGTGGGCTTTTTTTTTTTCCCTTTAACTTTTCATAAAAGAAGCCAGGGAAAGGCAGACATTTCACAGCACAGATTGGTGCAATTTGTATTAATGGCCCAAGCACGCATGCAAGCAGCAGCTTGCTTCTCTTTGCGTGGAACAATCAACAGGGACAAGTCTGGTGGGACAACTGCTACCACGGCACACCTTGCCCCAACCCAGCAACACCTCCTCCTTCAGCAGCTTTGCAGCAAGCAGGGCAAGAGCTAAGAACACAAGATCTCTGCTGTCTTGCCATGCTGTGCAAAATCCAGGGGCAAGCAAACGCAAAAAAGAGGTTGCATTCTGTGCTGACCGCACACAAGATGTCATTTTTCAAAAGGTGGTCAAGTGCTCTTCCATGTAGCAAAAATACAAATATCCCAAAATTCCTCATCCCTGGAACTCCTCTGACAAGCTAATCACTCCCTTGGAGTCCCCTCAGGCTGGTGCCTCACAGATTACACAGATTTCTTTTGCAAATAGGAACAAAACAGCAGGGCAGCTCTTCCCATTCTTCCCCAACACCTTCCAACCAGCCTCCTCTGAAGCAGGTCCACTGCTTGCACCCAGGAAAGAGTGGGAAAAGACCACCCTGTGGGAAAGACCCACAAAAAAAGGCAGGTCAGAGCCAGAGCCACGACATGGCCAGTGCCACATGTGAGCACCACTGCATGTTGGGGGAAAGAATAGGGCTGATGGTACACACGCTACAAAAAAAACCAGATTTTTCAGCACAAAGCAGGGCAGCCTGAAGGGTTTCATGCTGAAGAGGGACCTGCTGCCATGTTGGCAAGGGCGTGCAGGGGACAGCCCCCTGTGGCAGCAATGGTGATAAACCAATATTGATAACGGCCTCCAGTGCCTGAGACAAAGCACGAGGAAACAGCCCAGCAAGGACTAATGCCAAGTGGCAATAAAGACAGAGGCAAGGCTGTTTTTCAAATAAGACTTTTTTTTTTTTTTTTGCCTAGGTTACTTGTTAAAAAAAAATGGGTTCTACATGCAGGGACATCCTGTTCATTGTATTAAATTAAAGGGATGATTCAAGAGGGAACAGCTTTAAGCAGGTGGGGGGGGGAGAAATCAATTTCAGGTTGCTATGGACAACTGGGCTGTCTCCTGTAAAAAGGAACAAATTCAGCTCTACAAACCTGAACACTAAACATTCCCTCAAATACAACACACATGCTCACTAAATTAATTAATACAATAAAATACAGACTTGTGTCATCTCCCAGGTTTTTGGCTGAATGAAGGATGTGTTCAAGTCTGCTAATTGCCACTAAATACAGGACTGGAGTTTGGCTCAGTGGTGGCTCTCTGACTGCCAGTCCATCACTCCCGTACAGGGGAAAAGCTCCTTAACAGCCAAATAAACCAGAGCAGTGCCCAGATTCACCTCGCTCTGGGCCCTTCCATGGGCTCTGGCCTTGCAGTGGGATCTAAAACCATGTGCTGCTGATCCAAGCTCCTGAACAACTCAGCTAGAAGGGACAGCAAAAACTTAGCCCGAGACTTTCAAGCATGTCCTGGCAGATACCGGACAGAGACAATTTAACCTGCCCTCGGTCCTTGAATAGAAACAATGCCCTCCACATGAGCAGCTGACCTATGGTCACAGCTGCCAGTAGGAACCTCACATGGAGGGACCACTGGGGACAACATGGTGGCCATGGTCCAACAGGTGTCCTCTCCCCATATTTTGCACTGGAATAATTTCAAACAGGTTTTAAGCACCTTTTCCACTCCCTGCAGGAAGAAAAGCCTTAGTGAGAGAGACTGGAGGAGAGATGAGGCATCTGATTCCATGCCCTTTTCCAGTAGCTGTTAAGAAATCAAAGAAATCCATCTAGATCAATCTCTCCATCAAGGCAACAGGAAACATTCCCATCCCACGATACTGTAAGTCTTACGGAGCAGTTAATGATTTTTCAATGAAATGTACCATCAAAATATAAGATTTTATTAGCAAAATCAATGATGTATGCAGAGACAGTCCCTCATGTGTCTTAAAAAAAAAGTCTATGAATAAACCTGACAGGAATAAAGAATGTTGTACAATTATTACAGCTGTTTTACAGGAGTCTCTAATAATGACAGCCCATACTTCTGGTAAGACACCTTAAGGCAATACCACAAAAATAAAAACTATAAAAAGAACCGAAGCACAGCATTCCCCTACACTTGGAGGGTGCATTGAGTTTATTAAATTACTTTTTTTTTTTTTTTCCCCAACAAGAAGGTAACATTCTGGAAACAAAACCACCCCAACACTTAAAGAAATATTTACCAGTCATGTCTTTTTCTCCTTCTCCACCAGTTCAGTGTTTCACTGCATTAGAAAAGCAACCAGTGGAAATTTACACCTATTTAAAAGGAGCAGAAATGGAAGCAAGATAGAGAGACTGCAACTTTTCAGCACCCCCAAAACTCGTGATGGTCTTAAACCATGCACACAGGTCATGTAACTGCAGCATCCAAGAGTCCTTTGCAAGCAATACACCCACCTGAGGACACAGGAATGGAGTCCTACCAGCCTGTTCTCCTGTTCTCAGCCGGCAGCTACCATCCACATCAATCCCACCATAAGGAATTCAGACAGTTAAAACATTAAGGGACTCCAAATCCAACACTCACCAAGCCCGCTACCCGATTTTTTGAGGAGCTCTGGCTAATGAACAAGGAGCACCATTAAGTCACATTAATAGCAAAATGCTCAAGAGTGGACTTATGTGAAATAGTGCAAAAAAACCCACTTGACAGTTCAAACCTATACACAAGAGCCTAAGGTCCACTCAGAGAAAAAAAATTAAGCCTCTATTCCACCTGGCTTTAAACACTCCGGATGCATGTGGGGATGGATAGCGAAAGAGTAACAAGAATACCCAACAGATGTTTCCATTAGCATAGATTTGCCATTTATTTCTCTTTCTTCTACCATCAAACTCCTTTATTATCCTTGCTGGATAATTTACAGTGCTTGTTGCAAAACACAGTCTCTAAGAACAGAGACAGCAAACACTTGACAATGTAGAAGTTCAAAGAGCTGAGCCATGCATGACCTGCAAGCAGATTGTTGCTATTTCCTCGCATGTATAAAAGGGCTTTGCCTTCATGCAATGCTGGCACTTGTCATCATGAAACACCCTCCTATTACAATATGGCCCAGAGGAGCTACTATTTCGGGTCCTAATAACGTGCTGGGTTTTACAGGAAAGAAAAAAGGCAAGTAACATGGAACAACCCAGCTGTCAAGGAGAGAAACAGATGGGATCCTCACAAAGCTACACAGATTGCCTTAGTCAAGTGCTGTCATAGCCCATCCTTGAGATGGGAAAGTGCGGTGCAGGAGCAAGATGAAAGGAGCTTGTGAAATTAAGTAGCATCATCACCTCCACAAGGCCTGTGAAGAGACAATAGAGAGCTGCTTTCCAGGCACTCTGATCCCAAGGCAGTAAAACATGACTCAAGGTTGTCAAGCTGCTTTTTCCAAATGCCTTTTGGCTGAGTGACAATTGCCCAATTCTCCCACCTGTTTAGCCCCCATGAAACACAGACAGCATCCACAGAAGCACAAGCCACATCTGTGGTCTTGGAAAAGCTCTCCCTTGGGTAACAGGCACAAACAGGGCTGGAGGCATCCCTGCTAACACGGTCCCAGGTGCTGGCAGGCAGGCAAGCTGCCAGAGCACAGGTAACACCAGGATTCATCCTGCTGTGGCTTCCAGTTCACAATGTGGCTTCCAAACAATCTAGGAAACCACCACACTTGCCATGGCAGTTCAGCTCCCCGTGCCCTGGCATGCTGTGAACCAGTGACAGACCAGGAGAGGGGACAGACTGGCCTGATCTTCCTCATTCAAGCTCTCAAAAGGGTGCTGCATCCAGAGAACAAACCTGTGCTTTGGAAACCCAATCCCGCTTGGGTTTCCATATCCAACAGGGATATCAGGGCCCATATCCAACAGACAGAGACCCTGTGCATTGTACTTCCAGCCCGAGCACAGCCACCCATGCCTGCAGTGATTCAAACAGCAGAGGCTGAAGCCAGATTATGAATGAAGTAACAGGATCGATTGCCTTACCTCCCTCTGCCTCCCACTAACCGGAAGATGCTATTCAGGGAAAATATAATTTAAAGGCAGAGGCTAATGATGAATCAGATTGATTTTTAGATGAAGAAAATAGACGTAATTGCAGTCTACCTGCTTGCAGCTTGCCAAGTCGGAGCGAGCTTCAGGAGAACCTGCCCCCCTCTCCCATTCCTCGTCCCACCTCTGTCTCCCAGCAAAGCAAGAAAAAACCTCACAGAAAAGAAATTCCTTTACACAAGACAACTGAGTGTTGCTCGGAGCCAGCTAATGCTGGCTTCCCTCTTCCTGCTCAACAGTACAGAGCCTGAATTAATGGATATACAGAGGGCCCACTTTCCAGGGAAAAGTGAATTCCAAGTTTGCAGCTGAGAAGAATGCATCGTATGTCTGGTATTCACGCTGCGCCCTCTTTTCCTCTTCCTTTTTTTGGCCGTATAAGGAGCTGAGCACAGCAGGCTGGACCAGTGAGAGCAGCACTGCCTGCTCAGCACCGTTAGACCTCAGACTTTGTTTGTCTTTACTGGAAATCCAATAAATCCATCTAGGAAAAAGGCTAGTGCATACGCTGTGGAGCGTCAGGCTCAGACATCGCAGTCTGGAGATGCAGGATCCAAACAGGAGCCGCTGAATGAGACCAGCCCAGCAAGTGCTCCTGCAGAGCTGCAAACACATGCACTGCACAGGCAGTAATTACCTTTATTACACTGCAGGGACTGGGGGGCGTTAATTTAAAAACTGGAGACTATTGCAGCTACAGTCCTAAAGGGTTGTTTCACAGGTTTGCAGTACCCAAGCAATACCTGCACAGGAAATAAAAGCCAACCTGGCCTTGAGCGCACACGCCTGGGGCTGGGAGGATTACGTGCCTTTGGCCACAGAGAAATACGTCTTCTCTAACGCACACAGGTTATAAACAGCTGTGTGGGATTGCACTTTAGAGATGCAAATTGCTGGGAATTTTTCCTAGAGTCCTGACAATCTCTAAGTTTGAGTCTATTGCAGCAATTTCAGCAGCAGACTGGGATTTCCATATCCCCAATGCATTTACAGTATTACCTTCCAAAAACATACAACCTTTTTGCCATTACTGCTTCTTCTGTAAACAACAGACTACTCCTGTGGGCACCCAGGGCACTGCAGGAGCAAAAAGGAGAGGAAAAGACGCACAGCACATAACCTTCCCTTTACAGAGAGTGATGGGTGCTGCCCCATGGGATGTCAATACCAGCCATCAGAGCCCCTCATGCATGGCCCTAGGACCAAAGTGCAGGGGCAGAAACTCACAAGCAACCCAAACTCATCCAATCACCCTGTCTTGCCCTCCCACCTCTGTCAAGCATGTGAAGTTCCATCTCCCTCCCAGCACTAGCAACTCTAGGCTGCAGTTCCCCACTGCCACCCTCTCTTGGGAGGTTCTGCCCCAGCCCCTGCAGCTGCCTGCTCCCAACCCTCCAACTCCACAGAGCTGCCTGCACAAAGAAAAGGGAAGGACAGTGGCCAGAAACCCCTTCATGACATCTTAAAAACAGTCTTCAGCCTTCACCTGTTATATCCAGATAGAGTCAGGGATGCTCTGAAACACAGAATGAAGCTGCTTGGATGAAGACACACAGTTGAAACTCAGCTGGGGGAAGGGAAAGTTTCTAGCCTCATTAATAACAGCCTGAAATTAAAAGCAGAGCCTGTAGTACAGCTGCAATTTCAGCTACCCCGCTGCTTGTGTTAACAGTGTGGCTTTATTATGGTCAGGGATTAAAAACAGCTTCAACAATTAAAGGAGGGAAAAGAAAAAAAATAATGACTGAATGAAAGAACCACCACCAACAAAAATCAGTATTAAAAAACTCCTGCGGGCTGGAATGATTAGCAAAAAATAGTTGTGTGCTAAAAAAATAGAGGAGTATGAGTGAATGCTTCCTTCCCCACACAGGCCCACACATGTCCCTGACAAGGATATCTGTCCTCCACCTGTAGGAAACCACCCAGTGCCCTGTAGCTCAGCACCAGCCACCATCAGCCTCCCCAGGGATGTCACCTCCTGCCCAGAAACAGGTGGTCTACAGTCACCCTGCTCCAAGAAGACAACTTAGAAACTTCCTCACTCCTGCTGTCTAAGAAACCCAGCATTAAGAACAAAAATGGAAAGAAAATAGTCTCGCAACAAATGACTGACATGCCTCAAACTTCTCAGGAGGCACCAGTCTCATTGAGTAGCTCAGAAGAGCTGAGAAGCCTGTGTCTCTCGGAGGTGAGCTGGTTGCCTAAGGGTTTCTGAAGGCAATCATGCCCCGTTCCCTGGCACCTGCCCTGACACCAGCTGGGATAAGCTGCCACTGGGAAGCCTCAGTTTGCTGTGTCTCAGTACAGCAGTCATTGTCTTTGAGGGCTTGGCCAGTAATGCTGAGACTGAACCTCCTCATTCTTCTTTATAAGGATTAAAAGCAGTATCTTCATGAGAAAAAGAAAAGCCTTTCACACCCTCCTGATAAAAGCATTCCCTGGAGACATCACCTTCAGGGCAATAACCTACATTCACTGCAAAACTGCTGAGGACCACAAGTCCCTTCAGGGCCAAGCTCACACTTGCTTTTTCTCAACAGTGTTTTCTGCTCTGTGCCCTCACAGGTTTTAGCTTCCATTTCTCCTGTCTGCAAGCAGGGGATATAAGCAGGGTCAGCCCAGTTGACTGGCAAATTTTGGAGTTTTGGACTTCTTTTACTCCTTTTACTTCACTATTGCTTTTGCCCTTGACCAACAAGAGAAAGAGAGCGCAGCCACAGCACAGCAGGAAGGCATCAGTTTTCTCACAAACACAGCCACACCTACAGCTCTTTCCACACTGCAGAAGGTCTGGCCTTCAAAAATCAATCCAAAGTTGGCCCACCCACCAAAGCCACCTCCTTCACACTATGTGGATATTAACCCAAAGACCACAGGACAATCCCAGAGACATGCTCTGGGCAAATTCCTGCATCTGCCACAGAGCTGCAATGCTCCAGAGCCAACCTCCTGACACAATGATGGTCATCTTCCCCAAGACAACAGATCCAGATTCCTCCAGCGTTTCCCATGAGGACACACAGGACAAATCTGGTCCTCATGGCTGCTGCAACCCAGCAGTAAAAGCAATGCTGGGAACACCCAACAGATCCGAGCCCTGTTCCTGCTATGGGATGAATGCAGAATCATTTTCCCCATAAGGGATTAAAGTGACATCCCCGTCAAGGAAGCTATTAGTTAACAGAAAAAAATCTTTGCCATTTTTGGAGACAGAACCACGGCTCAGAAAAATTCTTGCTGCTGCAATGAAGGACAGTGACATCCAACCCAAATAAAGAAGATCCATCATTATATGACAAAGGCAGTGCCCAGACATCTGCCCTCAAAAGCCAGCCAAAAGCATTTTACACTGTTTGTTGTCAAAAGCTCAGAAATTCAAGCTGGGCTGTGCCAACCCTTTGCAATTCCCTTCACTGGAGGGTACAAACGACTTCACCAGAACTGCATTTGAAGCTATGTCTGCAAAAATATCACAGCTAAGATACCAAGTCCCCAGCAGCCAAACAGCTTCTGCACCATGTCCAGGGCAGGTTTGGTATCTTAGAAAACCAAAATCTCCTTTCTTTTCACTCTGAAGTTTCCAGTATTTCAAAACCATTTAAATTAAAACTAACAAGCCTCACATACACTCTCTCAGACACCAGAGCACTTTCTAAATGCCAAGGTGACTGCAACCAAAAGTCACCACAGCTTAACAAATTTGGGTGGCATGACTTTTTGGTGGTTTCAGTTAAAGGGCTTTGCCTTGCCTTTTCAGCAGGCTGGGAGCACACATGGCAAACACAACCCAGCCGCTGCTCAGCTGTGAGAATGAACCAACTCCAAGCAGCCTCACAGCCCCACCATGGAAAGCATTATATCCTATCCTCTGTTTTGCAGACAGGAGAAATGGAAGCTAAAAAACAAACAGCCACCAAAGAAACCCAAAACCAACCACATGGAAAACAATGAAACCCCCCAAAAAGGGTAGAGAGGAAAAAGAAAAGAAAAAACAAAAAAAAAAAAAACCAACACAAGATGTGAAGTTTGGAGCTGCATTGCCCCAACACACTCACTCCTGCATGGAAGGCAAGGGGAAGCTTGAAGGACGTGGGATGATGGCTGCACCAAGTGCAGTCTGGCAGTGGGTAAATAGGCTGCAGCTTAGGGGAAGTGCACAGAAGCAGGAAGGACTGAGCAAATGCCAGCCAGCAAGGAAGGTGCTCTGCCCACAAGATGTGGCAAAAAAAAAGCAAACAAAAAAAAATCAGATGATTCAGTCCCTGTCCTTAGAAACAGATGCTACTCTTTTTCTCTTTCATAGGACTGCACTGAGAAAGACTCCTCCTCTCACCCCAACATCTGTGACCTTCCATGTCAGTTTTTTGAGTGCAAGTAATTCCTGCACAGGCAGACGGGGACCAACACTATGGCAGACATCAAGCCAAACTGCTCCTCCTCTTAAAAAACTGCTTCCAGCTCCAGTAGAAGGATCCCCCATGAGCTCAGATGGCCAAAATCAGACAAGTGCTAAGCAGTGTGTTTACCTAAAAGCTCTACTAACATCTGAAAGAATGACCATGGGCCATCTGCATATTCTTCTCCTAAAATCTATCTGGTTCAAACTCAGTTCTTCCTCACCTCCTCTGACATACGCCTGTATTTCTCCACGAATACTTGAGCTGCTGGTGACATCCTGAGCAGCTTCCAAAGCTTCAACATATCAGTGAAATAACCCACTGCAGCTCAGGGTGGAAACAACATCAGAACCAGTAGCTCCCATGAACTACAATAGCTCTAAAACTTGGAATTTATTAGGTTTAGGCATGCCAATATCTCAACATCACAAAGGACTTAAACTGTTGGAACCCAGGGGGTTTCTATGATACCTTTGGCTGACCCAAACCCTGGTCAGGAGGCTTTTCAGCCTTGCCAGAAGTGTCAGAGACCCTGGATTGAT
>VXBU01000062.1:176748-203670 GCA_013400315.1 Bombycilla garrulus | reverse complement strand
CTGACCCGGGGCGGGCACAGTGCATGAACGGATGTGTTCTGTGTTGACCCTGGCGGGGCAGAGAAATCTACTTTTGATAAGGAACTAATAAACTGCCTTGAGAACACGAACAAAGGACTCCAGACTACTCCTTCAGCAACACGGGTTGGAGACCTGGACTTTTCTGTACACTGTGAGGTCTCCCGGGACAGCAGAGAACCTCACATTAAACTTTGTACCTGTACAATGCAAGAACAAGTTCATTACAAATGTCATTAAAAATAAACTATAACTACATTTCCAGAGAAAGAAATCTGGGCACCTGCAATGGGTTGTCAGAGAGACAAAGAACTAAAGTCAAGGAAAGAACTCTGGTTTGCCCCTTTTTCCAGCCTATCAGAGACACATGCTCCCAAGAACCCAAGCCCTTCCCCTTTGAATGAGGAACCAATCACCCTTTTAGGGTGACACCACAAGCTTTGGGCCGTTCCCATTTTAGCATGTGCAAGCCATGAGGCACCAAGGGGACCTTATGAGCTGCTGCTTCTCAGAGAGACCAGACGCTCCTGAACAACAGCTCTCAGAAGTTCAAAAGTTGGCACTTCCCAGTTTCTGCCAATTTCCTTGATTCCCAAAAGGCAGTCTATGACCCTTCCAGATTGACAAGTCCAGTTTTGTAATAAAAACATGATGGTCACTTGCTGCAAAGAAACAAACAAGCCTTCAGCACTACATCATACATGGAGATGAAAGCCCTGAGATCCTCCTGTTTCTAAAGCACCGTTTGGATTAATTGGACTTAGTGTGGATTTTAAACTTTCCTCATTAAAAGGGGGTCATTCAGGCACATTCACAGGACTAAACCTCCCCTTTAGGGTGACCTAACGTTGGAAGGTTTTGCTCTAGCCAACACTGGAGAGAGGACTTGATCAGAAAAGCACCCAAGGTCACTGCTGGTCTTGGCAAGGCTGGATTAACTACAGTAAGGGCTAGAAAGAAGATCTGCCTAGTCTGGAGGCCAGGGGTCCAAAAGGCAAGCCAAAAAGTAACTCGTTCCCTTTCCTAACAAACTGTGTTTTCAGCTGGAAGTCGCTTGGCAGCCTTCCTGCCAGAAGATGCTCCAGGTCAAGATGAGGGTTCATTCCCGGCCAGGCCGAGCGGGGACACGAAACACAAGAACAGACAGGGCTCTGCAAACATGGGCTGGAACACCAGGAGAAATGCATCTGCTGGGCTGTCCTCGACAGCAAGGGACACTGCCGGCCAGGACTGGTGCACCCCAGGAAGCACCAACCTGCTCAAGAGCAAGGATGGGGTAAGTACCGAAGCACAAGCAGGGCTGGCCAAGGCAGGTCTTCAGGCACCCAGCTGCTCAACATCTGCCTCACAAACACCTTGGGTTCCTCGCTTCTGTGAAAATCAAGAGCAGTGGCATTCTATAAGAAAAAAATGTCACTTAAACTCCTTATTAAAGGTAATTTCCTCTCCCACCCCTTTTCATTAGCAACACTCAAGCATTCATCAAATGATCCTGTTACTTCCAGGCAGAACGTTAGTCGTCTTACAAAGAACCTATATATTAGCACTGTCTATTGTTCTAACCATAAAAAGTTGTACTAAAAAATCAACTGAGAAGCACAGTATCCCATTCACCTGAACAGCAGTTTACCTTAAATAAACCTATCACACTGGGAAACCTGTAAGTGCTTGGGAACAATGCTCATATGGGGAAAAGATGCAGCAGTAACCACATCACTTTTCCCTTCTAGGCAGTAGCTTTCCACTTAAATTTTATACAATGCACCTGCTTATTGTTCTTATTACACAACATTGCATTCAACTCAAATCCATGCTGCAAGTATCCCACTCATAGCAAAGAGACTTCAGAAAGGAAAAAAAAAAATCTATATTAAAGGGAAGCAATCTACAGAAGCACATTACACAGCACCAGTTCCAAGCAGGTTGTCATTCTGATCACACTAGACCACATTTCAACTCCAACAGTATCCTTCAGTGAGACATCCCTGTTACAGCATTATTCTTGATGCACAGAGTCCTTTTGAAATGAATGGTACAAATTCTCTTAGTCATTTCAAAAGGACTGTGTTGCTCAGGGTGCTTTACCTTTTCACATCTTCCTTTCCAATAACTTGCAAAGGAGTAGGGCCAAAACAGGCCATTCTTTAAGGCAAGAATTAAAAATAAATAAACCAGCACTTTCCTTGGGAAGGACCTACAGAATAGGACTGTGAATCCCAACTCAGCAGAGCCTTATGTGTCGTTCCAAATCTAGGACAACTCAGAAAATCACTTAAGCTCCTGATTAACTATAATATGTGCTTAAGTTGCTTTGACTTCTGTAGGACTTAAGCAGATATTTACGTGCTTTCCTGTACAGAAATACTCTCTTAAGCCAGATGCTGTTTTGTTGCTACACACACACAGGTGCAGCTCATGTCCTCAAGAAAGCTCTGGCTGCAAACCAGCTGCCTGAATTTTGTGCCTCACTATGACCCAGTGTTTCACCCAGAGTTTTAAGTAAAGCTGAGGTTTGGAAATGCTTAATCTCAGACATGGACTTCATGAAGGTTCAGGTCTCAGTTTTAGCTCTTAGTTTCTGCTAAGTCATGCTAAGGCTCATGAGAGAGCCTACAACACACCAGAGCTGCAGATGTTTCCCAAGAAGATAAAATCTCCCTAGACCCAGTTCCATCTGCTCTAAATCACACTGTGGACCAGCCACGGGCTGTGAATGCATAGCAGAGACCAGGAGGGCCTTTCACTGGTCCCTTCTGAACCACCACTTCTCCTAGTGGGGTTATGCCTCAAAACACCACAAAGTTTTGTCCACGTGACAGAAGACAGAGTTACAAGCAGGAAGTCTCTCACCATCAAATGGAATGCCAGGTTTCAACACCTCTCCACATTACCTGTGAGGAATACAGCTATTTCCCCCCAGCCTTCTACCTCACTGGGTATGGGCAACTGCTAAACTATTCTGAACCTGCCCTGCTACCAAGGAGCTCTCCTGTTTCAAAATAGAACCTCAGCCAATAAACGCCCCTTTGCCCCACCCCTCCCCTCCCCAGCTACTCTTGCTATTAGAGTTAATTGCAAGCACATCGTTCCTACAGCTTGGCTGATAGAAAAGAACTCCTGCTACGTAGGGGCTTGGTTTTCCCATCTTGTCTATTCTCAAGGCAGTGCAATAAATTATTATTATATATGTTGGATTTGCAAACAACAAGAGCATCCTGAGTGCCTGCATGAGGGCATGCTGTTTCTCAGCATGATCTGAAATAGCCAAGATATTAAAATCCCACAAAGAACTGAGTTTCTAATGGAAAAACTGATGTGCCAGATGTTGACACTGATGATTACTGTAGCAGCCTGGAGCAGAGCCCAAACCCTTCTAGGTTAGATGGCCTCACCACTCCCTGTTCCTCAATGACCCACATTACAGTCCAGCTGCACCCACATCCACCCACCTCTGGGGTTACTTACCCAGAAGAGGGATCCACACTATCCTTTCCAAGCCCTGGATATTCCCTTTTCTTTCAGTGACTATCCAACCCAAACAGGGGATCAAGCTCTTCAGACACAGGAGAAGGAGCACTTCATGGCAAGACATCAAATGGTGCAGCCAGGTTTTAGATTCCACCATTCCAATGGCTCAACCCAACCCTCCGTTTGGGGAAGCCCCAACTGAACAAAACCCAACTCAGTTCAGCAGTGCAAGCACACTGTATTTTACTTCTTGAAATCCTCCTCTTTCTTATAGATGCCACCCAGTGAAAATATTATGATGAGAAAACTCTGCAGATTCAAGATCTCAAGGCTGAAGATCAAGCCCTTTGCCGAGGATCAGGACAGCAAACCACACACTCCCAGCACACCTACAGCTTCTCTATGCCCGATATTGGTGTCTGATTCAAACCCACACCAGCCTTTAAAACTACTTGTCCCCAAAGTGGTGGAACAGGCTCCAGAAGCAGTGAGGATGCCTGATCCTGTTGTTTTGAACAAAAAGCCAAGACCAAAGGTGTTGCTTACCCAGGCAGCTGTGAGGAGGGCAAGCAGCACTGTTCCTTACTGCAACACAACTTCAGGGCTTTCCCCCCCACTCTGGGACTTCCACCACCCTGTGAAAGGGGATTCTGCATCCCCAGCAGACAAGAGGCTCATGGAGCTGAGGAGAAATCTCAACATGCACTCCCACACAGAGGGCAACAGGTTTGAACTGGAGGGTCTCTGAGGGAGTCTTGCACTGAATATGAAATGTACAGTAATCCTGAGCTTGTTCCAACTGAAGGCTAAATGCCTATCTTCCCCTCTCAAAACACATGGATGTCAAAATATCTGCTGATCAGACAAATTACAGCAACAGAGACCACATAGTGACTTCAGGGAGGAGAGACACTACTGCCAGCATGCCTGAGGGAAGTGCAGCATCCCAACATATGAAACAGAACACCATCCAAAAGCAAAAAGAAAAGAGAAAAGTTTACTGCCTGTCATTTAAATATGGATTTCTATTACAGAAACACACCAGGAGCCTGGCTGCCCTCCCCCCACAGCCCCTGCAGGGAAAGACAATCTTCCTCCAAAGGTGATAACAGACCAAATACAAACAGAAGTGACAAAGAGACAGGAGGAGAGGAGTTGCAGGATGCTGCAACTTCTCACTTCAAAGCAACAAACTCCTTCTACCATCAAGTTTATTTGAGTATCAACAAAGGGAAAGACTTGAGAAAAACACAGTTAGTTTCAGTACCTACACTTATGCTGAGGCCCTTGCCAACCTTTTCAGTACGTAAAAAAAATTTTTAAAAAACCAGTGGTTTTCAGTAGTTTCTTTCTCCTGTGGTTGCTGTGAGAAAATCTTGCAGAAACCATGATAGAAATCAGGTACTTTAAAACACCAACATGATTGCACACATCTATTTAGCAAAAAGCAAAACTCAAAAAAAGTTTCTCCCCAATTACAGTGTGAAATTTCAATAGAAGGGAATACATTTCTTTGAAGTCAATGCTATCCTTTCAAGCTGACCTTCAGTCACCTGAATCACATGCCCAAGACCACCAACAGGATGCAATTTCCACCTCCAAAGCTTTGGTCTTATAGGATTTATTGTTTAAGCTGCAAGGGAAGCACATTACATACTGCTGACAGGGCATTTGCGCATGTGAACACAGATGAGGGCGAGGTGAGATTAGGACAGGCTCGAGGGAATTAGCTCAGTGGGTTATTTATTTCATGACAGCACAGATTAAAAGGGCTGACTGTCCCTTTGGCCTTGCAAGCACTCATGTGAGTTATCAAGCACGTTTTATCAGAGGGAAGGGGAAGAGATGTTACCATCATCAGGTAAATATCCCAATAAACAGTTGAGTATTTGATGGACAGCACTTTGCACGTGATTAGCATGAAACCTCCCAGGATCCCCAAATGCCTTACAAGGAAATGTTCTTCTTAAGCCTTACTGGGGTGGGTGGGCTGGATCAGTCCCAGCTGAGAGGCAAATATGCTGAGTCAGAGGGATCAACTGCCCAGCCCAGGATATCACAATCTTCAGGCAGGGCCAGCCGTGTTCAGTAAGCTCCAGTTCAGCAGAAACACCTGCAATTGAACCCTCTCAGTCCCAACTGGTACAGACAGGCACCCTGCTCGTGCCCTTTCCTGCTGGACGAGGCTTCACCGAGGCTCTCGAGGGATTGAGCAGCAGATTTAGTAGTAAAAACCAGACGGCCTCATTCCTACTGACCCACTCACACCGTAACATATTTCTCATTTCCGAGTGACTGGCTGTTCTCTCTCAGTCCTGGTTAATATTATTTGTGTTTTAATGCTTTCTAGGAACCATTCCAGCTTTACATCACAACAAATACCATCGGGTAGGGGAAACACTTAATCTGGCTGGCCTTGTTTTTGGTACTTCACTTTAGGAACTGGTCCAAGCAGTCAGAGAAACAGCAGTGCCTGCCCCACGGCCAGACCTCTCCCCACATACACTCAGCCCCACTGGGGACGTTGTCTGGAAGTCTGAAGGTGGCTTTCATCAAGGCTGAATTCTGGAGCTCCTCCAGAAATCCTCCAAGGAGCATGACCAAGCCAAATAAAGAGAAACCCACAAAAGCTTGAGATCAAAGGACTCTTTGGGTTCTTTTTCTTTGCAGACACATTCGGTATTTCCCATTCTTTCCTCTCAGTCTCACCAGCAGCACGTGTTCCTGCAGCCATCACTACCAGAGTAAGTGCCCATCTTACTGGCTGAGCAACTGCTGTACAGCACCCAGAAGGAAGTTTCTGTCACCACTTCATGCTAAGAGCTTGCACTGAACCGCTCAGTGACACCCACCTCAAAACTTCCTGAGCCACTTCTTTACAGGCCATTACTTCCACCAAGCTTAAACCCCACTTGTTGGCCCTTCCTTCCCCTCCTCAGGTCCAACTCATGAAACCTATGCTTTACAGCAGCCAGAATGACTTTCAGCTCTGCCTCCTGCTAGAGGAAGAGCTGTTCACCCCGAGTAAGGTTCTGTTCCAGCTCAGGCTGCTTATGGAAGACTTTCCGGAGCGCTGTTTCTCCCTGCTCAGGTCAGGAGGAAGCAGGTAGGAAAGGTGAGCACACAAGGTACATCTCACCACAGAGGTCTGAGAGCTGCTGCTTTGCAATGCAAGTTTGCTCTGAAGGTCAAACCAGACCCCAATCAAATGTACCTGTTGACACAGAGTGGATTTATCCTTTCACCAGTTTCAGTCCAAACTCACTCTACCTTCTTTCAAACAAGAAGCTGTTTTCTGGTTGAGCAGGGATGTAACCAGCTCAGAGACTTATAAGTTAGCCCCTCATCTGCAATTCCACGTCTCCTTTGCAGTTTGAGCATTATTGTCTCTCACAAAGAGGAAAGGAAAACAGAGAGAGAGAGAGAGAGAGAGAGAGAGAGAACCCAGTCATCTGCTGTTTGGGACAGGCATGACAAGCTCAGAAGGTGAATATTCACTGTCACCAGTTTGCCCTAGGGAGGGGAGAGGGGGATTCAGTGTTACAACAGGTTAATTATCTACCCACAGATTTTCTCAGGAACTTGTAACCCACACACAGCATCTCAGAAGCACGTCTGCAGGGTGCAGGCAAGGAGGAAATCAGGGAGAGAAGAGGATGAGATACCTTGAGTCAGCAGGAAAATGTAAAGAGCTTGAAGCCAGGAGTTATCAACCAGACAGAATGACCCAGTTATACAACTGAGAGGAGAAAGAGGATAAAAACACCAAGGAAGGCTGAATATTGTTAGGTTCCCAAAATACAGAAAGCACAGGTAACTGGCACAACTGACCACGAGAATTACACTAAAATACAGATTACACAGCATCCACAGGGATTAAAAAAAAACAAATCCTCACAAAATTTAATCCTCCTCTTCCCAGCAAACCCACAGAGTGCTGTGGAGAAGCAGAGAGCATCTGAACCCCAGGCAGCACCTGGAGGTCACCATCCATTTATTCTCAGGGAGTATTCCATTTATCTCCCACCACTAAGTAACAACACTGGTGCACAATAATTTTTAGTCAATATTTTGGTGCTTTGGAGGGGAGGGAGTTTTGTGTTGTGCTAATTTTCTTACACCAGAAGGGTACTAAAAAGCTTGAAAGTTCAGATCCTGAAAGGCCTGTAGGTTTTATAGGAGGCTAAATTTTTTGCCCCAGGCAAAAATATTTCCCATTTTCCACCCAGACAATAATTTTGAATTCTGCACAGCAACAACCTCTGCTCTGACAGTGATGCTTAGAAGTGCTTTGACAGACTTCCATCACCCCTTGCAGTGTCCAAGGGCAGGCTGGATGGGGCTCTGAGCAGCCTGGTCTATTGGAAGGCATCCCTGTCTGAGGCAGGGAGGTTGGAATTGGATGATCTTTAACACCCCTTTCCACCCAAACCATTCAAAAAGTCAAGGATTTGCAACACCCTCCTTCCAGACTCCAAATAATCTACTGCTTACATTAGCTTTCTTTTTTTTTCCATCAACTTAGTCATTACTCCTCTTATATATTACTAAGCAGTGGACTGAATCAAGTTATCTCATTTTCGGGAGGAGGAACCATTTGCAACACCTTGTTTGCACAACAGAACCATGGACTCTGCCACATCCAGCCCCAGCACACTGCTCCTCTCCACTCTCTCCTGGGCCAGTCCAGCTCCTAAGCTTTGTTTTTGTGTAGGTCCCACAATCCCACCCACAAGCAATGCAGTAAAGGCTTGCTTTGAGTTTCTGGTTAGTTGTTTTTTTTCTCCTGAACCAAGTGACATTTTTCAAACCAGATGACTTTTTCCACTTTAAATGTTAGCAAAGGTAGGGGGTGAGTAAACCAATCAGTTCATCTTTCTCCTCTAGTTTGATGCAACACTGCCCTTACTCTTACACAGCAGCAGCACTTTCCAAATGTATTTTTCACCAAAATGTTTAAATGCTGCAGAGAAATTACCTACTAAGATGCCTAGCCTATACATTCTCTATTCTTTACCTGTCAATTACCGTTGTTGAATACATTAGAAATTGCTGCTATTTTGTATTTTGCCAAGCTTATTCACATGAGGCACCGTGTCCCTACTGCTGTTAAATGCCCCAAGGGATAGAACAGCTCAAGCATCGTGAACACACACCAGACAAATCCTCTAAAGCCACTCCAGGATACCACATAGAAATCAGGAGTGCAAGGTTTAGGAATAAAATTTTTTATGTTCCTTGTGTTGCCAGCCACCAACCCAATGAAGGTAGAAGCACTTGGAGATTATGGTGCCACATCACCTCCTCAAACTCCTGCAGCATCGGAAAATGTCTGAAACATGACAAAGACAATTTTTGTCCCCTCCCAGGCACACCAATGACAACAGTTGTCATTTTTAGCACGGTTTATCTTCCTGCTCAAGCACAAACCACACCGTGGTTGGTATTGCCAGAGAAGAGCACCTCATGTTTGCCAAAGTGAGCAATGGGGAAAGTGAACTTCCCTACATTATACCAGAGAGGGAAATGCACAGTTCCTGGCTTCAATGGATGGAGCACAGAGCAACTTCAACCATGGAGACCGCTTAGGGTGGCCAGGAGAGCAAGCAACTGCTTGGACACAGGGAAAGCAGGAAGGGGAACCACTTTCTATCCAGAGTGACTTCTGGCTGGGAGAGGTGAAGGGCTTGTTCTAACATCCATCTCCTGCACATGGATGCAACGCTTTGTTTTCCTTCCTCTTCAGGAACTGTCCTCACAGTCACAGAAGTTTCTAAAGAGATGTTGCTTTCTTTCCTACAGCACATATCAGTATTTTAAGCTCATCACCAAGTCCAGCTTTAACCTTCCCCTTCAGACCTGCTCTGCCCCTTTCCTAAAAGGAGGAAGAAAAAAACAGAGGGGGTAGAACACTAGGTGACACACTGCTTGTGTGAGAGCAGCAACAGGCCCTGCTGCAGCACCTAGGTGTGGAAGAGGAAGTTTTGCCACTGATCCAGCATTCTCTCTGATCTGCATGCCAACACGAGTGGGCAATTAGCCCAGTTACAGATCTCACACCATTTGGCTTCACTTTCTCCTGGGAAACATGAGATGGGGTGGATATAAACACCTTACCAAAGAAGCAATGGCAATTGGCCAGACTGAAGGGGGGGAAGGAGGGGTTACACAAAACCATGGCAAAGCCAAACCCAATCTCAGCATTCCCCACTGTCCCAGCAGCCTGCAGGAACAGGCCCTTAACACAAGCCCAGGTTCTGCAGAAGAGCATCAGCCACCCCTCCAGCACTGTGTGCTCCCCTGACCGATAGCTCCACGAGGGTTTCTCACTGCCCAAGAGGCCCATGACCGCTGGCAATGTCACACTGCCCACCAGAAAGGCAACACTGAAATCCACTCCTATTTTCCATGAGCTAAGCAAAACAGCTTAAATATTACCCAGCACTGCCAGCCCTTGTGATGGGTAAATGCTTTTGCGATCAGGGGGACATCTTTATATAAATGACATCTGTATGGCAGGTGCCATCAGCTTCGTCACCCAATCCATTTGTGTCACACCCTTATGCAACCGGTGCAAACGAGCCCCAGCACTCACCCAGCCTGCTCCCACAAAAGGACCATGTGCCAAGCACGCTGACTCCTCTATTAAAATCACCATCATCCAGCTTTTTATAGAAAATACCTGATCTCCTCAGGATTCTCTGCCACCATAACATGAATTGCAGAACTTGCAGGGCCAGCCACAAGCCTGGGCTTGGGATCCACCTGCCCAGGTAGCCAGCGACTTCGGAATGCAAAAGGCTCACAGGAAATACACCCAATGCAAATCACTTTATTTCTGGAAGAACAGAATTTTTTTTTCCCCTCCATGTTTTAGCTTACTCCACCTTCCAAAATAGCCTGAACTTAGTCAAGAAAGGCATGTTCATTTTGGAATGAAGCTGCATGCACACAAAGCGCTCACACAAGAGCTGTGGCAGAACAACTTGTTCCTCAATAGCTATTCTGAACCACGTCTCAGTAACAGATCCAGAGTACATCTCTGTAAATGAGACATGTTGATCTGACAACCTGGTTGAAGTGGTGGGTAGAAACTTAAAACTTTTACAAAAGCATGAGCTCTCACTGACAACTCCCTTGAAGTAAGGGCACATCAATCCAAGAAAAAAAAACCCAGACATCATTCACTTCTTTTCTAGAGACCTGCTTTGCATCTTTAAGTGTTCCAAAGTCATCAGTCCAGCCCCAGTGTTGGTAAGACCAGCTTAAAAAACAATACAATAAAAATTACTCTGTTTAAAGTTTACCTCGTGTTTGGGAAAAGAAATACCTCTTTCCAAAACATTCCTACACAACCACAGGCCCAGAACCTTATGTTTATTTCAAATGGAAGACAAGATACTAAAGGAAATTACAGATTTAAGGAAGCAGGGGCTGTAAAGGATTTGATTTACAGCAGAGCTTACAACATGACCACAATCAATAGAAATCACCAAACATATTCAGCATTAAAGCTAAGACACTGAATATCTCAAAGCTCCATTTTGCTTGTTGTTACGATTATTTGTGATTGCAAGGTCCCAGATCAAAAAGTGGTTGAGAAGAATGACCTTTATCCTCACTGCTTTTACACAGACAGAACACTGCCTTCCTGAATAAGAATGGTTTTTTTAATAGTGTGTTAGTATTTTTCTTTTCTAATTTTCTTTCCCCCATTCAAAATTTCATTCAGCACTGAAAGTACTAGCTAATGCAATGTCTTTCCACGTGCTCCGTTTCACTGTCAGGCTCTCAGCATCCAGGACTCTGGCATAGTGAGAAAAGTCTTTGGGAATCATCATTTAAACAAAATAAACTGCAGACTTTTTTCCCCTAAAAGGTTTCACAGGCTTAGGGTTTTATACATCAGCTTGTTTTTACAAACTGTATATTCAGGATCCGGTTTAAATCGGTGTCTTGTTTCAGCCACCCTGCCTAAAACATGCACTTACTTCCTTTACAGCAACGTGAATTTGTTCACTGTGGCCAACTCATACCACATCCCTATTAGATGCATATGCATATATATATACAGGCATGTGCTGTCTCATCTGAGCTGGCCATGACCAACACAAGGCTCATTCAGCCAGGAGGGTTCCTAAAGCGTTATCTGCACCCGGAGTGGTTTAGTGTTACTGGGCTGAAAGGAAACAGAGAGACATCCTGTTTATAGGCTGTAGAGCCCGATGGATAAACAAGTGCACCTCAGTGAAAGGCGGAGAGGGGCAGGGGGAGGGGAACAAAAGGGCAGAAAGAGAGAGAGGCTTAGCGGGTGTGAGGACACCGAAATACCGGCCGGGCTGGATGCCTGGCAGCACGGCCCGAGGCTGCCCGTGTGCCGGGGGCTGCAGAATGTACAGAATGTGCCGCCCCGCCGGGCTGCCGACCCCCGGCGCCCCGACCCTGCTCGTCTTTCACCCCAGCGCTGGGCCACTTCCTGGCACTCCGCGAGGCGACACCGGAGATGTTTTTCCACACCCTCCTCTCTGTTCTCCCAACGCACGCCCACGCCATCGAGGCTTTCTGTGCATTCTGCGTTTCATCTGCCAGCGGGCACGCTCGGGGTTTTTGCAATGCCACAGTGGGAAGGGTGGGGAGCGGTGTCAGTCGTGCCTCCCTGCTGGCCACCTGGGGAAGCCGATAGCCTTCCCTTGGCATCTGCTGCTGGCCACGGCAGAGGTGGACCCTGGGCTGGATAGACAGGCTCTGAACCAACCCAAGGTCAGTGCAAGGTAAGCCCCAGGCCCAGCTACAGCAGGAAGGAGACAGTCCCAAGACATGTTCCTCCCATTTCTCTTCAGTCAGGAAAACGCTGGAGGTCCATCACCAGGTTCGAAGGAGGTACCGGACTTACTCTCATTTGAATTATCATTTGTGTTCATAGGCCTGCATGAAGGAATGGGTCAGGGACACAACTACAGGATGGATGCAAGAAACAGGAGATCTATAGAAAAACCCTACAAACAGCCCTCTGCTTCTGACATTGCTCTGTCCATCATTAAAGTGATAGAAAAATATGAAGTTCTACTTTGGTCCAGACCCAAGAGCCCCTTGTGCCTCTAAGCAGGTGTAAACCCACCATACTCCTCTCCTGGGCTGCCCTTGACCAGGAAGCAGAAACTGTCTGGCTGTTCAACACCTGCCAAGGCACCGATGCCATGACCATGGTGATTCACTAGGCCAGTTCCCTGGAGCTCCAGGCCATCTCCAGCCTCTGCAGCAAACCTTCTCCAGATAACACAGCCACTCTGCAAAGGGCCAGCAGACAGGGACATCTGGCCATTGCTACCAACACCCCCCTAAGCAACAAGAAGCAAACCGGGCAGGGAACATGGAAGACCTTATGGGCTCAGACAAATAAGGAGCCCAACAGGGATGTTTCCTACCTGGCCAATCTTCATGTGAAGTGTCTAATCCCACTTTTCACACTTTTGCTGCTCCACTGATAATTTTTCCCCCTTCACTAGTGAACACGGGGAATGAGCCCACATCCATTTGCACCAAGCACAGAAGGGAAAATTTTGGCTCCCCTGCTTCCAGGGAGACAGACAAGCATCTCATGCCAGCTCTCAGAGGAGGATTTGAACAGAGCACTGACACCTCACAGGGCAACCCAAAACAAAAGATCAATGCTCAGGTCAATGCTCAGGTGTGACTTCTCACATCTGTTACCTTTTTGGTTTTTATTGCCTTATTTTCTCTGCAGGTCCAGAAACTCACTACAACAGAGGGACAAAACTCAACATGTTCCCGAGCCCTTCTAGTCTGAAAGACTCCATCCAAACCCTGTTCTAAGTATGAGCAAGGGAGAATTATCCCTGTGCGTACAAGCAGAGCTTGCTGGTGATGCCAGCATTCACACTCTGAGCGCTTCCACCACAACATGGCTGGCACAGCCAATGCTTCACAACCACCACAGTTCAGCAAGGACACACAAGAACAGGACTTGCTCACACTCTGACATGAACCGGGGATAAGGCAGTGCTGCCAGGCCCCCAGCTGATGAATTGAAGCCTGGGGAACCTGAGAGCGACTCCCAAAAGAAAGTCCTGAGCACGTAATTTCTCATTTGTTTCCCATCCTACTCTTTGTCTCCTGCAACAGACACCTCTGACTCATACCAAGTTTCCGCAGGGCCTGACACAACAAGTCGACAGACTCTCCTTGAAATCAAACAACAGCAAGCATGAGGTGACTGTGTCTTGGCCAAGAAGGACCCAGATTCAAGACAGTCCTCAGACACACAACTCTAAGGTAAATAAATGTTGATGAACTCCTTCCACATCAGCTCTGTGTAGTTCTGATGCCTTTATTTTGCCTTCCTTCCAGCTGGAAAGAAAGTTCATTGAGAATGAAATCTAGTGACTCGCAGTGAGCAGTGACAGATGCTGCCTGCCTGCATGTGTGAAAAAACTCTGACAGGCAGAAATAACACACCTCACATGTCTTGTGGTGGCAGTGAAGCAATAAATATTCTAATAGACTACTAAGGCTTATAGTAATAATGCTGAGCTCCCTTTACAGAAGCCACTCCCCATGCCAGATGACATCTGCCATGGTATAGATGTTCCTGGAACAGGAAGATATTTTTAAATCTCTCAATGTGGCACAAAACTGTGAGTGTATCAGCCAAAATACCAGCCATCACAGCGTTTATATATAGCCTTGCACATACCGGCTATAGATGGGAACACAGACAGATACATGGTATCTAGCAGCATTACAAACAGACATTCTTCAGCTGGTCTCGAGTACTTGAGAAGAAACTTCCCAGCCAGCAGCTCCACCCATGTCATCCCACCCTGTGCAGCTCTCCATCAGCTTCTGTTCCTCAAGTGGGTTAAGTGCTGCAGCTCAATTCTCCTCTTCAAAAGCCCGTCCCTCCGCTTCCCACGTGTCCCCTCTTCTACAGGGCAGTGCAGGTGACAGGGTCTCCCCACAGCTCTGAGCACCCCTCTGCACACACACATTCCAAATCAGAACCCATGGGCCCCAAAACTTCCTCTGTGCTGTGACATGTCCTGAGAAGGGGTTAGAAAATCTTCAGGGCAGTCCAGTTCACTCAGGGACATCCCTGGCATGTACAAACTCCAGGCATGGCTCCTATCAGAGGCAGGGATACAGAGGTGCTAGTGGGAAAAGAATTTGCAAGCTCCAAACTAGCAATAGCTCACCATGGAGGACCTGTAATCACCTCCCAGGAACTCTGCTGGCACCCTCGTTACTGCAGGGGGAAAGGGAAAATAAAAATGGTTTTTAAAAGCAGCTTCAGGTCCTACAATACATTCTCTCACAAGCATGAAATGTGCATCAGCCATCAGACCCAGGGTGATGTTTAAGCTCTTGATACAGTTATCTGCCTAATAATAACCCCAAAGAGCACTCCTTGCCTGGCTGTCTGCCAGACCACATGCAGCCTCTCTGCCCTTTCTGCCTCTTTTTTTTTTTTTAATTTTTTAACTTTGTCAGACATGGAAATGTTGACTCTAAGAAATTCAGCCTCTTCTGTGAAACAGATTGGCTGAGACTTCTTCATTGTTGTGGAAACCATGACTTGGGTGCCGGGGACAGGAGACAAAGGGGAAAACTCGTATATTTTGCCTTCACGTGTGCTTTATTTTCTCCTCTGGCAGGAAACAGTGAGAGAGACTCTTACCCAGCTGCTGTCAGCTGCATTGGAAGTGATTGTATCAGCCCCACCTGCCTAATGTGGGTATTATTCAAGACTGCAAGGACAATGATTTGAGGCAAATCAGCAGTGACTGGTGTGTTCTCGAGGGACAAATGCTACACCGGTACATGACACAAGTAATCCACAACAGTGGGACAACAGTGCCAAGGTTGGGAGGAGGAAGGAAAGTGGGAGAGAGGGATAAACATCTCCACCTTTTTTCTAGGAAGAAAGAGATATAACAAGGGGAGCAAGGCGTTTGAGCATTTTAGAGTTTGCAAGACATTTTTTTCCAGCACTCAGAAGCAGCAAATGAACTGTACCAAGAGATCCAGCATGTACAGCCCAGAGAGGAACATCATGTCCATGTCAAGCTTTCAAAGCCTTATAAACTGCAAGGAGTTCCACATGGTTTCTTTATACTCAGAGAATAACAGCCTTGACAAAACAGGCTGTGAGGTGCAACACTTTGCCACTCACACCTGCTGTGGATCTGGCCCTGTGCATCACTGAGCTTGGCTGTGGTGGGGCCCCACTGAAGCAAGTCCTGCAGACCACTCCTCACAGCTAGCTAGGTGTCAAAGCAACAAAGGAGCCTCACACCAGCACGTGGACAAGCAGCACAGGCTGAAGCAACTGCTGCTGAAGCAAGAGAGAGGCACTTCAATGGCGTTTTTAAAAGAAAAAGATAAAAAGAAAAAGGGAAAAAGCATACCTTTGCAAGTTCCAGCACAAGAAGAAAGGCCCAGGTCACCACTGTAGCTAATGAGAAGGGCGACAGTGGTGCTCAGCAAGACTGTTCAAAACATCCTCATGAGTTTTTTTTTTTAAATCAAGTGAAATACACACAAACAGCATCATGTCCACAGCAGGCTGCCGCTTTGACATCGATACAGCCAGTAAGACCCTGTGAAGTTTTAACAGGCAGGTCAAGCCTACAAAGACTCTGCTACCACCCTCTCCTGCCTCCACGACATACCCCATTTCCCAGTGGTTTTACTCTGAGAACTTCACAAGCTTTCACCAGAACTGCTGCTCAGAGAGCAGCCTGCTTGCAGACAAAGCACACACAGCTCCAGCAGGAGAGAAGCCCTTGAGCTTCTTCTACATTATATTCCTCCAGGATCTGAGTAAATAACAACATCTCACAAAAACAAATTACATCAGGCATGGGACCCTCGTGACTCAAATGGGTGAGTTTTCATAAGAATTTACCGTTTTTACATCCACACAGTCAGAGAAGTGGAAGCAAGCCAGGAAAGAAGGGCGGCATCGCCCTTTGCAAACACCCAACGAGCCCAACTGAAAACACAAAGCCCAGCACCTTAGGAGACATCCCCGTGCACACCCTGGCAGGGTAGGTGGCTGGAGATGAAAAATACCCACCAGGAAAGCTCTTCCAAAGGAGCTGATATTTCAGCTATTAAAGAAGTTTCTGTTTAAACAGACATTAATTGCATATGCTCAGGAATTTCTCAGCTTTACCACTTAAACACCCAAAGCCACTTAGAGGCTCTTCCTTTTTTCTCTCCCACCTTTATTTGTTCTGTAAACACATTTGTGTGCGCTCTGGATCCTGTAACGTTCTGCTGCAGTGACAGCACCTCCAAAACAGAGCAGCAGCAACCTACACATCTCACCAGGGAGTGCTGAATGTCCTGGGTCCTGCCCCTGCCACCACAGCACCCCACAATGCAGAACCCCACGCTGCCCAGCTCCTGGCAGGACCTTCTCCCAGCCCAGGATGAAGCAGAAGATGCCGTTGGTGCCATTTGTACCAACAGATAACACTATCAGGAGCACTTGCTCACCAACTCAGCCCGCTCCCTCACAGGCTGAAACTCCCCAACAAAACCCTACCTGTTAGCAGTGGGGTTTGTTTACTGAAGTCCTGTTCCAAGTTTACGCACAGATCAAGGCCTTGATTGTGGCGGGTGGAAGATGTGAAATAACTGCAAATACTTTGTAGCCTTTTGAAGAGGCCGCTGAGATCAGCCCAGTGATACTTGCCATCCCATGCCAGGCAAGAGTGGCACAGAGCCTCCTGTGCACAAAAACGATCACGGCCAACTGCTGCAGCAGGGCTGCCCAGGACAAATGCAATCACAAACCTGGATCAGCTCTTTGCCATACTATATACATCCCTACACAAAAACACTTATATATACCCGGCAGCATCTGTGCAGCTTTGGGCGAGCTTTGACCCTTCCTGGTCAGTAAACAGACCATAAAATCACGGCCCTAAACACCTGGAGGCAAGAGAACAGCCAGCAGCTCCATCTCCACCCCATCACTGCACACAGCAGGAAACTTCAGCAGGGACACACTAGTGAAACGCCTCTCAAGCCCAAGGGAGCTATCGGTGGCACTGGCCCAGAGGGGCTGCTGGCAGATAGCCCACGATACTTTCTATTATGTCCCTTAATATTGCCTTACATCTCACACATCTCCTGGCCTCCCTCCCCAAGGGGAAGGCTGGGAGTGACTCCTCTTGTCAAACAGGTCTGCTCCGTGCCTCGAGCAATACGAAATCCCCTGAGAGCAGCCAGGAATCTCTTTCCCCTCTGAAATCAGGTCACCTCCACCAGGCTCAACCTCAGCCCACCCACAAAGTGAAGTCTGAACCAAAACTCAAACACCTTTGGCTGGGCTGGCCATGCCAGCACCACTAAGCCCAGCAGAGCAGCTTCTGCAGCACCTCACAGAAGGGGGAGTAAGGAGAGGGGAGTAATTTTTGACAATGAAAATGTAATGGAACATTTTGCATCGATCGATTGTGGGATGAGTCATATTTAGAGCGACTCACCTCCTCTTCCCCTCACTTCCCCACCCCCAAATTATGGACTGCAAGAAATGAGCAGAGATAATGGGCAATTTCAGATGTTCTGAACTCAGGTTTGTCTCCTGCTGGAACAGCATGCCATGACAGTAGATGGACTGAGCTCCAGAGATGTCCTACAGGTTCCCAAGCCTTATACTGGCTACAAAAGAACTATGTCTAACTAATGGGCAATTAGGGAAAGAATTAGAAGGATGGGGGACTACTTTGTGGAGGAAATGAGGAGTCAGAAGGAAGAGCTGAACAGGATCAAGGGTAAAAAGAGAGACAAAAAAACAAATGGGGATCAGACACAAGCCCCAGAAAAATATAAGCAAGCTGGAGGGTACATTTCTACATATGCACACACACACCCCAATCTCTGATTTGCTATCTGAGTCTCTAGGAGACTAACTTTGAAAGTATAAAGTAGAAGAAGACAAGCTGCTTATGCACTTGCCTATTAATGTTTGGTAGTGGGGCACAGACCGGATGTGACCACCCAGCACCCCACCACATGGGGCATTCAGGCCTGGCCAAGAGATCTTCCAGGGCTGGACTCCAGCCAGGACCAGTACTCTCCATTCGGAGAAGAAACTGGTACTTCATATCCTGGGAGATGACTAATTGCAGTAGCTGAGTTATGGCATCGCTTTTAACACACAGCAAAGAGACATTAAGGTCATCTTGACTCTCATCTACACCATCCCCTCCCACAGCAGACTTGCTGCTCTTTTTTTCCTCCTCCTCCTTTTCTCACTTTCTACCCTCCCCTTCAATATTCTTTCCTTTCAGGTCTTCTCACCTCCCTCCATACCCATTTACCTTCCTCTCTCGATCCACTCCTCTAGCGCTTGCAAAATGCTTCTCATCACCCACAACTCCCACAGCAAAAGCTCTTCTCTTCCAGGAATCTGCTTTATCTGGAGTTTGATCTCCAGCAATTACCTGTGCTAACCCTTCCACAGACCTCAAGTGCACATTTGTCTGCCTTGCTCTGCAGAATCTTTAGGACAAGGATTGTCATCTTCCCCACTTGTAAAGCACAGGATACATTTACTGGGCCAGTAAGTGATAAATGAGCCAACTCAGCATTTCAGGGTAGCTCAGTGTGGGTTCTCTTGGTGTTTGCCCTCCCTCCACTGCAAACTGATCTATCTGTAAGACTTTCTTTCTTATCTCTTTTACAAGGTTATCATTTGAACTGATCTGCATTTTTCAAAAAAAGTTGAGACAGGGAGGTGAGGAGACAAAGGGCCTTTACCAGCCCAGTTCAACCTCAGCTCAAACCCCGAGACGTAGAGGAGCTTGTGGGAGCACCAAGGGGAGAGAACAGGGCCAGAAATAACTCATTTGGATTATTTCAAACCCCACATCTCACTTCTCTTCAGTAGGTTTTTGGACAAGCAGACACACTGCTGTTTGCTCAGGCAGCAATTATCAAATCTACATCCAATTCCACCAGCTGAGTGTGTGTCTGCCTTTGGAAGGAAGCTGGAAAAGATGAGAGAACTGTTGAGATGGAAAACTGGGACAAGGAAATAAAAATTACAAAGAAAAGACTACCCACAACACACAGGGCATACAGAGGTGACTAAGAGGCAGCCTGGGCTTCAGTGAATAGAAACATAAAAACAGGGAAAACAAAACCCTCCACCCATGTCAGAGCCTATGCGTGGAACTGGGCTGGTTGGCTGGCAACCACAGCCATTCTGGATGGGGGATTTGCATAACAGGTGGAGCACTTCTCAGGAATCAAGGTGATAAAACGCTCATTCAATTAAAATAAGAGGGCAAAAGTACTGGCTACACAGTTCACTGAGTTGAGATAAAGAACCAGCTTGTAGCATCATGAGAATCTAAGCTGTCTGGGGTTTCTGCTCTCTTGCTCTCTGCACTCCTCCACCAGGTGGATTTCACCCCATCTCCCCACACACACCAGCTCCTCACCTACAGGAGGACGTTGCTCCAGTCACTTCAACACACCCATCCCCAGTGCCCTCCCAGCTTTCAGAAATACTTCACTGGGAACATGCTCAAAAGCCACATCCTTCTCCATCCCTGCAGCCCTTACAGCCTCCACAAGGTTATCTGATGCAGCTTTCAGACACTCACACATCTTGGTGGAGAATCAGCTGATAACTAACAAAGCACTGCAGGAAGCACACGTGCCAGGAAGCCTGTGTGATAACACCAGTGTGAGGAACCGTGAGGAACCTCATTCAGATCCGCGGGAAAAATTACAGTTTTTGTGACTGGTTTCATCTGAACTCACCAGCTACCCTCAAGACTACAGAGCAAACAGGAATGCCTCCAAGCAAATAACAACGGGAGCATTCAAATCCCCGTGTGATTGGACATGGTCACCAAATCAGCAACAAGAAAGACACAATGAAAATTAAGAACAAAAGTCAAACAATCACCTAGAAAATAACAGTAAACCATATAAGAACACCAAGGCAATAACCACCCCTTCCTTCACACGGAATGCACCTTCCTGCATAGCAGCATTTCACTCAAGAGAGATGGAAGAGCTGGTGCTTAATGCTGACCCTGGAAACTTGCCCAGAAGATTTTACATCGCTCAGCACCCTGTGCATAAAAGGGCAGCAGTGCTGACACTCCTGATGAACTCCTGCTGGCCAAGCTGTCTGGCAGGTATAGCTAAAAAAGCCGGGTTTGGAAAATATTGCCTCTTTATAGCTTATCTCAGTGCAGACAGCTGCCTCACACCTCTAGAAATAGCAGGATTTAACAGCCATGTTTGCAGGGACAGATTTTAAAGGTTCCATCTTCTAAGAAACAACCTACACATTCAGAAACAGGAGGCCAGATTTGTTTTGATACTGGAACCCCCTTCCATATGCTAAGCATACCCACGGATTTGCAAAAACCCTGCTCTGAAAACGGGATGTTCATTCAGCAACAGGCGACAAGTATCTCGCGTTTGCCTTCCTATGGAGTCTGTTCCCAGCACAATCAGCAGCGAACTAGCAACATGATTAGGCTGATATTGCCTTTTGCTGAAAATAGTTGGCATTTTAGAAGTAAAACAGTGGTGGAGGAGAGCATTAAACACTGGAAAAACAAGACTAATAACTTAAATACAAATACCCGACAGGCACAGCCAATCAGCACCTCTCTGTTGTTCCTCTTAAGGTGGAGCAAGTCAGGATCAGATCCCTAAGCAGTGTTTTGACTTGTTGGAGGTGATAAGGATTGAGCCACCAGACTCACTCCTGGGTCAGCCCCACAGCTGCAAACTCCTACCACAGGAGTCTGGAGGAGCTTCTTCAGCCTCCTCAACTCTGATCATGCTGGTGAGCACAACAGTGATAATGTTCTCTTCCTACCTTTTAGCAATAACAAGCTTTTTTAGATAAAAAACATCAAATTCCCATGTATTTAACACTGAAGTGCTGATGCTGAGGATGTAAATGGCTCTGAATCTAACAGGGCCTTGCAAAATTTCCATGGTACCACCTTTTACTTTTTTGGACCAGTTGACTACAGCATCTTCCTCATCAAGAAATTTTTCAACTTTTTTTTTAACTGAATGAAGGGGTACTAAAGACAACAACTTGCTGTGAATGACCAAAATTCCTATGCAAACAACTCATTAGTAGTGTTCAAATGCAATTTAAATTACTAGTTGTTAAAGTGCTCCTCAATTTCATGGTAAGTTTCCAAGCAAAATTACATGCTATGTACTATTTAATTGATTGTTTTCTACTTCTTAACATCCATTTATTCCCTCCTCCTGTCCTTTTCTTAATTTCAAGGGATGATAATGACTTTTCAGGGAAGAAAGGGGAACAGCAAATGGAGTTGAAGAGGAATTTACCTGAAGAACAAGGATGTAGGAGGGAAGTGGCTGGCAAAAACACCAGAACTTGTCCCTCTGGTATTTTGTAGCAGGGATGTGAGAGCACAGCACAATGATTCTTTTCCTCTCCACCACAGACAGCCAGGCTTCTGAAACCTGATATTTCTTTAAAACATTTTCCTCCTCCACCAGGACAAGCAGTAAGCACAGTTAACTATTCGAGGACATCAGTAAAGCAACAAGAGCAACCCATTTCCTCCTTCTGGGCACGTTAGTCCTTGAACTAACACACTCACCGGAGGCAAACAAGTTGTTCTCACTTGGAGATCTCATCCCAAATGCAAATACCTAACTCACAGGAGTAAGGTTCCCCCCAAAGCTGACTGAAGAATTAGGCTGTGAGCGAGACCTCCTGCTGTGTGACCAGCTGGTACAGGGGAACTGTGTGATAAAGCTAATAACAGACATTTCCTAAAAGCCTGCACTCCACTCAGATCCCAGGAAAGAGCAGCCACACAATTGGGTGAGGTGCCATCTGGAAATTTCTAATGCAATGATACGTGTTGGGATCATGTCACACGTTAGCAACACAGACAAACTTTATGAAATATTCAATGCCTCTTGATTTACCTTTAAGCAACTGATGCAGAAATACTTTGTGCTCAGAGAAATATGACTTTATTAGAGTAAGAGATGGGTTTAACAGCATCACTCTGCCCCCAAAGCCACAAAGCACCCACCTGACTGCAGGAGCTGAGCACAAACCATGACATGAAATACAGAGATTTGCACTTTGCCCAAATCTGCCACACAGTGCCCTAATTTCTATGCCTGCACACCACAACAACACCACTTGCCTCAGCCTCCAGGCACAATTTAGTATTTAAGGGATCAGAAACCTTTGCCTACAGTATAAGATGTGCAGAGGTTTGTAACCCTCACCCCTTCCATGCCCACATGTGCTAGTCCTGGGCTATCTGGGGCAGCTTCTCTCACCTGCCGGGGGACACACACACCCAGCCCTCAGTGCACACTGAGCTCCCTCAGAGCACTCAGATCACAGTGCTGGTGTAACCCCTTTGCCAACTATGCAGTGTCAGCCCTGGACTGATCAGGGTAACAGCCAGGATGAAGGATGGGCTGTGAACCAAACCTCCCTACACGGGAGCTGAAGCAAGTACTTTGCTTTTAACACATCATTGAAGGAGATTGAGAGAAACTTAAGAAAGGCAGGCGTGGAGCTCTCTGAACACTCTTGAGGGCCAGTGCCATGGAAGGCTTCTCAGGCTGGAGTGTTTACTAGGTGCCAGGCTAGAGGAGGAAAAAAAAAAAATCTTTAGACAGCTGTATTAATTTACAGGTCAGCCCTTAATGGCTCTGTTCCTGGAGCAGGAGAAAATCCTTTGTGGATCCTGGATAGCGTCAGTGGTCACTGAATCTGCTCAGGTCCTGGAGAAACACCAGATGGAGAACCCTGGAAGCCTGCAGTCCCAGGCATGGGCATTGCCTCGTCCTCCAGAGTTCCCCCAGCTCTGCCCAGCACCCACCAGGAAAGGGGACACGGGCAGCACATGGGGAGCACATCCTTCACAGTCTGTCCAGCTCTCAAGTCACGTCCTCGCAGGGGTGAGGTGTTGCACAGAGAAGGATCAGCACGTGAACATTAAGCGCTTTCCCAGCCGTGCCAGACTAGACCTGCCTGGAGCACTGGGTTACAGCCCCAGGCACTGCTCATCCTTGTCTTCCAACAAACAGCACGTCCTGGTGAGCAGGAAACTGCGAGGGGAACAGAACATCATCATTTCCAGCCCCACCGTGCTGCTCCCAAAACACCAAGCTCAGCCACAGGCAGCTGGTGAAGCCTGGACGTGCCACATCCATGTGCCACCGGAAGCACGGCCATCGCACGGGGCCACGTGTGCACACGCAGAGGCAAAGCACAGCACACAAGGAGCAACACAGACCACGGCCCCACTGCCAAAATTCCACAGCTTGGCACCACCATGCACGACAAGATGAGTGTCTGCTCGGGGAGTCATTGGGCTGAGGCTTCAGGTGCTGTGACAGCTCCATAAACAAACCCAGGGCCCTGTTTCCTAACCCATCACCTCCCCTGCCCGTTCAAGCTGGGCACTGTGTGGGACAGCAGTTCTTTCCTTTGCACCAAGCTCAGCCCAGCCAGGCCCCGACCTTAAAAGCTGCAGTAATCCAATCAGCCTTTTGAAACAACAAAGATTAAAATGCAGCTGAACTCTACAAACCCCCAGCATGTCCCAGCCACAGAAAAGGCTCCAGCAGTCCTCCATCACTTTTTGTGGCCGAGTGTTTTTTTGTAACACGTCCATCCTCATGCAAACTATCTTTCCCTGTTCAAGACAATCCAGACAGTTTTGTACCTCAAGGACCTGCAGCAAATCCACACCTCTGGAAAAACCAATTAGTATTAAGCCCTATTTAAAAGGGCAAATGAAAATCGACAAGATGTTTAACTTTCTAACAAAGGTCTTAAATTTAAGATAGAGAGCATGAAGCAACATGCTGAAGAAGCCTAAAAATACCAGTTACCTGAGGAGATACAAGGATTACTAACCAGCATAGGTAACTATAAAAGGGTTTTTACCAATGCCCGTTCCAAAGTAAAAGGATGAAGTGCAGTGCCTTCCATTTGAGGCACAGGACTAGCTCCTCCATGACCCCCAGAGCAGTGTTAAAAGCACTCTGTACATGTTACATGCTCCAAATGACAAGAGGAATGCAGGATGGTGGATCTCTGCTCCAGATTCCCCAGCATGGTTTTAGCTGCCATGAATAAAACAGGAAGCAGAGCATCTTCCAGGTTCCCCCCACATCCCTGACTGTCGGGATGAACTGCAGCTTCCTTTCAGGAAACAGAAAGGAAAGAGCAGGAGGAGGGGGGAAGGGAAGGGAAAAAAAAAAGGCAGTCAGCTACAATATCAGACAGATAAAAAAACTTAACATTAAGGAAAAATACAGAACAACAGGAAAAAAACAGACAAACTCTATCCAGTTACAGTAGCTAAACTTCAACTAAGAGAACAGAGTTAAATATTAACATTTGAGAGAAATATATCCAAGTGATATACAGCCTTTTAGCACACACTCTTGCTTAAGAGACAAAACATATATAAGCTGTGCTTTCCTTGCTGACCACATGAATATATCTGCCTTTAACTCTACAGTGCTCTGCTGCCTTGCTGCACTAACCAGTGAAAATAAAAGGAAAAGCGTGACTGAATGGGAGCTGGCTTAAATTATCTTTATACCTACTCCTGAAGAAACATTTTGCCTTTGAGACCAATCCACTAAGCCAACTTTCCCTGCTACAGAAGGCTTCATTGGGTCCCTTGCTGTTGATCCACATGCCTGCCTCCACCAGCAATGCACACACTTTGATGCAATCCATCTGACTAAACAAAATAACAAAAAAATCCCAAGTTGCTTGCTATAACAGCAATGATGCACTTACCAGCATTCAGGCAAGCTCCTTTGCTAACATGCTTCCCTCTCGAGCACATCAAATTTGGAACAAGGTCCAGGAGCAAGAGAGAACTGAAAACTGACCACAACAAGCTTCCAAAACAAGAAAGGGGGGGATAAAAAAAAAAAACCTTACTACAGGAATTCAAATCCTGCTTCCACCAGACCCTGAGTCACCTCCCCTCCCTTGCAATAGATCAGAGCAATGGGTAAACATTTCCAAATATGGAGATCAAAACTCCAAAGGATGTCAAAAAAAAAAAAAAATCACCCTTCTCTCCCTGGCTTTGGCACAGGGATGACTTGCCCCTCTGAAGCATGAGCTGAGCACATTGCCTTTGCTGACCTACGCACAGCCTGGACATGGGGCCACATAGAATCACCTTCAACTGTGCTTCAGAGGCTTCTGGCATGATGCGTGACACTGCTTCTCTGTCCCCTACTGGGGATGCACAGGAAGATTCCATGGGAGTAACTCCAGGAGTTGTTGCTGCTCACCCCCTGCAACAAACCTCTCTCTTATCCCTCAGCTCGCCAGCAGAAAACTTCCTAGAACTGCTTTCTGGAGTGTTCTCTGAAAGCAAATAGGCAGAGATTCAGGCTGCGGTTAGAGCAACACCAGCCTGGCCCAGAAAAGGCAGGCTCAACCATCAGTCACACCACATCCCACAGTGCCTGCTCTCCTGGCAGGGAGATCTCCCCTCACCTGGCTCATCAAGCTAGTGATTTAAACAACATGTATTTGAACTTGTGTTATAGAAAAAAAAAAACCCACAAAAACAAAAGACAGCTCTGCAGAAAGGCATGAACTGAAGGACAAGACAAGAGACCCCTGCAGGTAGAAGGAGCCCCAGGATGGCAGCACCCATCGATTCCTGCTGGGACACACAGCACTGCACCCCACGTCAGGTGGGAACTGGAGAGCACCCAGCCTCCCCACCCCTGGAAAAGGGACTTGAGCGTCAATGCTCAAACCCACAAACCAAGTTTAAGAGGCGGTTTTCTTAGAGGACATAACTGTCCCTGCAGGGCCTGCATGCACACCGGAGCAACTTCCCCATGCCAGCACTGCCACAAGCAAAGGCTGACCTGCAGGCAGCAGGAGCTGACTCTGCCTGCCAGCCTGGGACAGCAGCTTCTGGTAGCTGCAGCCATCTCTCCAGGGGCAGGCAGCCTTTCAGGAATGTGCAGAGCAGGACATTTTCAAGGCAAACAGGCTGCCGAGGCAAGGCGATCCAACCAGACCAGAGTGATTCCCCAACACCACCCACAAGATGCTATTGAATTTATAGGGAAGGAATTCCAGAGCCGACTCTGCCCATGTATGGCCAAAACAAACTGTAAAAAAGCGACATTACAGTACATCTGGTACTGAAGCACAGGCTTCGGGAAGAGCCAAAATCCTGCAGTGACAGAGGCTCTGCAATTGCCTCCAGGAACTCAACAGTGGACGGGGCCCATGGCAGAAAGAGTTTAGCACCCACAGGTGACAGAAAACATGTGAACCATGGCTTTGAAAGGTAATAAAGTTCTCTATGTTTTAGAATACACCCACATTTAACTCAGTCATCCATCACTACCATT
>VXBU01000062.1:153231-176727 GCA_013400315.1 Bombycilla garrulus | reverse complement strand
AAAAAAAAAAAAAAAAAATCAACCTTGCCAGGCAGCACCAGCACACGTTCATTACACTGGGGGTCATAAAGGCAGCTTTAAAGAGCCAACAGTCCAAGTGGCACTAAGTGGCACAACTGGACAACCCCAATGCATTGCAGGCTGGGAATAGCTCTCCATGGGTAGCTGATTAATTATTTTTCTAAAAGCCCACTAAAAACTCTCACAGGAGCTGTGTGCCCCAGCCAGCAGCAGGGTCACTCAGGGATTTCTCCATGGTCAGAAATGGGAGATACTCTCAAAATCAATGTAAAAAGTGCCAGGTTTGTGCAGGTTTTACAAATTCTGACTCAAGTTCTCCAGCCTTTTGCAGAAAACAATTCCCAAGGTATTGCTTTTTACAAGGTCAAACTGTGGAATGAAGTAGAGAATTGTCTAAGTCAAGGAAAGGAACAGAAGCATGGAAGGGGAACACCTGGAAGAGCAAAAACCTGTAACAGGCACACACCAGCCCTTAAAGAACCAGGGTCCCAACAGAGATGAACAGATCAAAGGTCTACCTAAGAGTTAACAGCTACCACCTCGCCTGCCCTGCCAGCAGAGAAATATTAGCTGTGTCAGCGTGAGAGGCAGAGGGCTTACGGAATGGGAGAGGAATGCAGGCTGCAGTGGAACATGTGGTGGGGACAGGGACACGAAACCCAGGGGAGTGAGGGCTGCACACACTGCCTTTGCCTGTGAACAGGGCTCAGGCAGGGTACATTTCATGGCTCTTGAGGTTGAAACCTGGGACTATTGCTTTTGTGACTTTAAAGGGACTCTCATTTCAGTGGCAAAGAGAGTTGCTAAGAAGGGGTGGGAGTGCAGGGGCCTGAGCACATGAGGACAAGCCATTTCCCAGCTCCTGGCAGGCAGCCCAGCACTGCTTTTCAGTGTGTGTCAGTTATACCCATCGAACTGGGAACGAGCGCGTGTCTCTTCCGGGCTGCAGCTGTGATGGGAGACCCACAACACTGCCACTCCCCCAGCTTGACTTTCCCCAGGACAGCACTAGAATCTCCCCTCCTTTCCCCGCCTGAAATGGCTTTATACTCCCTCCCTTGCTACTGTGCTCACTTTAAACAGAGGCACCTCGGCACCTGTGTTCAGCGACTCTGCTTCAGAACACCTTCCACCCCAAACAACACAGGGATGGACACATCCATGTCCAAGCATAGCCTAACCAGGAGCTCCCTGTTCCATGGCAACATAAACCCTCAGCCTTGCCACACTACTAAGCCCGGGAAGTGAAACTTTGGGGGCCTGGGAATAAAACCCAACTCAAGCCTCCTGAACAGAAATACAGATCATTATAAAGCAGGCTCTGGTTCAGGGATGGCTAATTTAAATGAAAAACTACAAGTGACATAAGCAGGATGACTGAGAATATTTGATCCATAGAAACATCGTGAAGGGGCAGAGAACAGAGGGACTGCTGGAGAATCACAGAGACACAGGCCATGCAATGCAGACAGCAAGGACCAGGGATGTTCAGACATACACATGCACACAAACTCCTTCTCCACCATGCACAAAGGCAGATTTAGGACTTGCAAGCTGAAGTCCTGTGCAGTCAAAAGCCAGCACAAATGTTTGTGACAGCTCCACAGGCAAAGGCAAAAACCGAGTGCAGAGGAATAAATATAGAAAGAAGTCAGGCAGGCAAAGCAGGTGCTGGCTTGTAAAACCTTGGCCAGAAAGGCTCCCCAGGAGGTTGAATCTGGTAGTTTTGCAACAGCTCCACAGAAAGACAGAAGAGACAGAAAGAAAAAAAAGAGAACATGAATGCATATGCATTCTTCAATTGCCATATATAGTATATACAGACATTTGGTATATACACCCCCAAGCTCTCATATGCCACTGTATAGTATATACTATATATGCATTGCCATCTTTGTTTCCATGTGCCTACACTTGCACAGCCTGTGTCTGTGTATGCATTTCTGGTGTGTGCATTTGTCATTACCCCCACGTTGCCTCTCCGTGCGTGCTATGACACCACACATCGCTGCACAGAGCTTGTCTAAAGCCTCAACACCATAGCCTGGGATGACTTCTGGGCACTCACAGCCTCTCACTGCTAAGCCCTTCCCCACCAAAGCCTCTGGGTGTAAGCACCACCAGGGAACCATCAGTTCTTGTATTTTCTGGTGATCCCACTCTCCCTCCAAACTTCAAGAGCCATGAACAAGGTGCCACCATGAGAAAAGCCTGGCATCCTTCTTGTCCCTTGTGCCTGTGAGTTGTGTTTACATACCAGTTCTCACGCAGCACAGCCTTACTGGTGGGAAGAACTCAGAGCAGGGCGTTTGGAAACACGCAAGGCTCCACCAGACTCACGACTTTGGGTTTCTTTCCCAGCCCTGAAAAGACAGAGACTTGAGTGATGCACACTGGATGGGCTTCCCAACAGCTTCTCTCCAAAGCCAGCAGTTTAACCCACACAGTTTCTGGGAAACGCAGCATTTTCTTCCCCAGTTCTCTTAAGAAGTGTCCATACTCCTGGACTCCTTTCACCACCTCTAAAAGCAAGACTCACCACCCTGAACTGGGCCAGTGACCAGCAATGACCAGAAACATCAGCTGTCAGAGTCTGGCCAACAACTCACACCTCCTCAAGTCACTGCTTCTTTACTGCTCTTAATGCCATTGAGAGAGGAGAGGAATAAGGAGATGCCAAATGAGGCATATAATAAGAAAAGAGGGTGAACTATCACTCCTCTCTGGCCTTAGGCGCAGTGAGGGAGCCAGAAGGCACCATTTAAGGCATTCTGAAGCTAATGGAGTCACCATTACTGTGAGCAGAACTATACTACCAGCTCTGCCCCTCAGCATAGCCTTTTTTCTCTGGAGCTCAGTACAATTCCTAGTGGGGACTATCACACCCTTTCCTGAAGCTGAGAAGCAGACACCACCTTTTCTTGATGTGACCTGCCCAATGTTGTGTTTTCCCTTTCTGCAGATGATGAAGTTAGAGCAGAAGGGACAACCAGGCCATAAGCCACCATTTCACACATAGCATGGGACATGCCAGGACATGTCAGGGTGCATCCTACAGAGACCAGCAGCATCTGAAGCACACACTCCTTCCTGTCCCCATCAGCCCCTGGCCAGCATCCCATCCCAGCCACATCCTGGTCACTCTAAAGCCCTATCTCTGCCCTTGACAAGCACAGGCTTGTCATCACAGCTCAGCGGAGAAAGTTTCTGCTGTTCGCTGCTGTCCCAATGGAAAAGCTCAGACTTGTTGGTTGCTGTACCTGTGCTGTTCACCATACTGCATGTGAGCCCACAAATATACAACAAACAAGGAGGAAAATGTGGTTGGCAGCTCATGGTCAAAGCCCCTCTTCCCTGTCACATGGTGAGATGGCTTCCTACCCTTCCAACACCCCTTGTCCCCCATGCAATGTGTGAGGCTACAACAGCCAGGAGAGCGACAGGGCTTTTGCCTCACCAAGCAGTGGCACATGTTCATTGTGCCAACACCACAAGAGCACACTGAGCTTCATTCTGACCCAGATCAGTCCCATGGTTCTTGTGCTGGCACCCAGCCCTGACTCCCCACAGGGACAGGCAGGTCAGAAAGTCCCCACGACCATCAGAGCTCCCTTCAGGTGTTATGAGGACAAAACCAACTGGAAATTGCAATGGCCTCTCCCACTCACTGCAGGGATGAAGATGAGTAACTGCAGAGGTTTATTGCTGATGAACTCAGCCAAAGAGCAATTTCTCTCCATCCATCAACAAGGAGACAAGTACAAGCAAATATTATGGTTATGCATGTTTACTTTTCATTTGAAAATGATGTAGAGTTACATACAATTTAGGTCCTTCCCACAGGCTCCTGGCAAAATGCCCTTCCAGTCTTATCTGCAAAGGCAGAAGACAACAACATTCCCCTCTGATTCCAACACCATTTCAGTTCAACTCACAACAGCACCTCTAGGAGCTCCAGGTAAGACAATACTTTTTGAGACCCAACAGGTTTAAAAAAATCTTCACTCAGGATTGTCTCTTACCAGGTTTGTCTCACAAAATGTTTACCAGGTCAGTGATAGGATTTGGCCAGTTGAACTGCATCTTCCTGGCTTTGTTCCCGCATCAGCTGTCCCTGTCACCTGTGACTGGGCTTCTTGTAGGAAGGTGAGCAGGACACCACACACTGTTCATGAGGCATCCAGCTGAAAATTTGCTGTGAAACCAGCCTCTGAGCAGCAAGAGGGGCCCAGCACCCCATCCATGCCCAGGCAGGCACTCCAGGCACTGCTCCTGGCATCACATCTGGTGAGCAGGACAGAGACAGCCTGACTGGTCACAGCAATATCACCAGAGCCAGTCTATCAAACTCCATTAAAGACAAAATGATCAGAAGCTGTTCATTCACTCACTGGCTGACAATAATGATGCTGTATTACTGACAGTAAGAATCAATGTTTCTCAAGAAAAAAATAAATATGAATATAACACACAAGTACAGAAAGCAACTTTTTCTGTTTGCAGATTTAAATCTAAAACCAGTAGTTTACAATGCCTGAATTTAGGCATCAGTCATGTGTTATGGCTTGAGTTCTCTTAGATTGTTCAGATTTTTCAGGAACGGACAGTGGAAAAACCTCAGCAAGAATTCCAAGTTGCAAAGAGCAGCAGTCAGAGCTTTCAGACAAACGGGCGTCCCTAACATAACTCCACAGTGGCCACGTAGAAATGGAAATAACCAGACACCACAGTCCCTTTAAATGAAAAATCTTACCTGTGAAAATGACTTGAGCTAATTACACTTCTCCCAGAACAGCCTGGTTTGAATGGCATCTGTTTTTCTGACTACTCAAAAGCTGCACTCACTTTTAATCTCCTTTACACTTGAAAGTGTTACCAATATTTAGAGTCTATTTATTACTAGTATTATTTTTTTAAATCAGCATAGCTGTACTTGTTGAGGCCCAAGTGCAAACACCAGTTGAAAAAGGATAAAGCAGGCTCGTGCTGGGATCCTTTGTTCCATTCTTTCATGAAGCAGATGGCTCAACCTGACAGCCACAAGGAAAACTGTCATTTTAACTGTTCTAGTCACCAATTTTTAAACAGACAAGCTCTCAGCCAGTCACCCATCAGCACAAACTGACGTGGGTCGTCCCCCCCCATTTGATTGGCAGGTGCACAAGCAGTTCCCCAGATGCCAACCTCATTCAATCTGACCTTTTCATTTCAAACAAAAACCACTTAAAAGCCTGCCCTGTTCTGACATATGTCTTTTTATGTCTTTCCCACTCTGTGCCAATGTATGTGCTATTTGCTGGCCAAAGTTCCCAAACTCAGAAATCTCACGTTATCTCCTCCACTGCCAGAGCCCTGACCCTCAGGCACTCTGGCCACTGCCAGCACTGAGGGAGCTGTCTGAGGTCTTCACATTCTCACACATTGGAAAAATCAGACCCCTTTCACATAAACCTCAATTTGCAGTCCAACTCTGACTGAAAATTCAGCTCATATGCATTGGTATCTTTACACCTGAACACAGCCATACACAGACAGGTACTCATCTTTCTGTGCTGGGACAGTGACTCATGCAGGATCTGGCCCTAACAGTTTTCTGTGTTTGCATCTGTGCTTCTCAAGTTTCATGGATTAAAATTAAACTGCTTGATTCAACAGCACACTGCTGAAGTTATCTAATAAAAGGATCACACAAGACAACAAAAGCTGGGGACGTGTTTCCCCAGCTCTGCTGCCAGCACAGCACCTGCTACGGGAGTCACCAACACAAACAGCCTGGCTGCTGCCTTTTGGGGTGTCAGATCCTGTGCTGGTGAAAAGCAATGACAGAATAGTTTCAGTCTACAAGGAAGCACACACCCCTCCTAGACAGCACTCAGGACTGAGCTGCTTCCAATCTCACCACAACCCCATGTGTCAAAATTAGCTATAATGGAGCTTATCACTTCCGAGCTCCTGGTGCAGCCCTCGTCCTGGAGGAAAGCTGATGCCGGCCACAGCACAGACCTCAGCTTGGCTGGGGAAAATGAGCTCCCATAGCAGCGCGAACTCCCTGGCAGCCCCTGCGTGGTGCAGGGTGCAGACCTGGTGCTGAAAGCATTGCCCCAAGGTCCTCCAGATGTGTACAGTGGGCACAGTGATACGTAGTTTTGTCTTTGCTGTCCCACGTGGTTTTCAGGTTTGTCCTGGTGTTCATTAAACATGACTAAAACAAGAGGGGGAGAATGAGTTAGGAGAACAGGGGGGGAAAAGAGAACACCTCAGCACAGCAGCACAGAAGAGATAGGATCCAACTTCCACTGAAGGGATGGCATCCAGCTCCCCAGAGATTGCTTGTTATAGGAAATTAAAAGATCATTCAGAGCAGAACAGTCTAAACAGCAGCTAAGGAAGCTGTGAGACAGCCCTACCTACAGCATCCCAGCAGCCAGGAGCCACCGGGCCACCATGGTCAGGAACCAACCCAAAAAAGCAGGACCAGCCACACTGCACTGCTGTTATTTTAAATGCCCAAGGACAGCTAGAAAAAAAGGGTGGCTAAGGAACGAGAGGAATCAGCATGTCTGTGCCAGAAAGCCTGCGGGTCCCATGCTGCAGCAACCTTTCATCAGCTCCCATCACTGCCAGCAGCACCGCCTGTGATTTACATGTCTGTAACTGACACCAGGATTGGATCCCGTATTTTCAAGCACAGACGACTGACCTCATGCTGCTCACACTCCCTCAGTTTACTGGAAGTGGAAGACTTTCAAAACAGCCTACGTGAGCTTTATTTTCATTTTTTTCTTTTTCCCCCACTGTTAGCTGTCTGCATTTCACTAAGCCTGGTGAGAGACACCCTGAGCAAGAGGGAGGCACTACTTTCACTCTCTCACTTGAATGCACCCCAGCTTCTTTATCAAAGAAAGACAATTGATGATGCAGCATCAGAGTACAACAGATCCTGGGTTTCAAACAATGGATAACATTTTTCAACCCAAAGCACAAAAAATGCCATTCCCTCACTCCCCAAGGAATGACCATCCTCCCCAGGGAGCACCAGCAGAACAGTGCCCTAATAGACCTCTTGTGTTGTAAGGTGCTTGGTCAAGAAAAACACACTGATGGTGTCCAGGAGCAGAGCAGTGCTGTGCCCCAAGGCAGGAGCCCAGCCGTGGGTCAGCCCAGGGTCTCCTGCAGCCCACTTCTAAGCTGAAATCTGCTAGGGCAGAGATGGCACATGTTTGCTGTGCCAAGTCTAAGGGGTTTATTGCAACATTTTATAATAAGGCATATTGTTCCTTTAACCATTTTGGTTTTAAATGGCCAAAATTTGAAGGCAGAGAACACCTCATCGCAGGCTTGCTCAGGTGCCACCACAGTGAAACCCTTGGCAGCACAGCAGGCCCTTTTATCATGGTCCTTCAAACCATTTGTAAAAGAAACTTTTAAACCTTAGAGCCTACATGACCTGACAGTCTTTCTGTTCAAGGCTTACATTTTTGGCCAGATCATTTGAATATAGCAATAGCTGGCAGACAACTGGATTCCACACTCTTGTGCCCATGTGGTCAGCCTTGGTATTTTTGAAAACATAGTCCATGGAGATGTTTTAAAAAGCACAATCAACCAGGATCAGCAAATCCCTCTGGTTTAGTAATGTTTGCCCCTCCAAGCATTAACCATCTTCTTTCGCCTTTATACTTTAATAGCAAAGGTATTTAAGTCCAGGACTGGCCTGCCCCCATCTCAGAACAAATACCTCCAGGTGGGATGAGCACGTATTTAAAAGAAAAAAACAAAACCAAAACTTTCTCAGTGTTGCTGCTTCCCAAACAGCTGCTGAGAGAGGCCAAAATTATATTCCTTCAAGAAAAAAAGGAAAAAGCTTGGATAGGACAGAGAGGCCCAGGTAAACATGGACATTCGGCCATCACCCAGCAGTGTGTGGAGCAGCCTCACCACTGACTGCACCTCATAAAAACATTTCTGTTTTCAACAAATGTTTTTACTGTCACAAATAGAATAATAGGGAAAAAAACCAGGGTTTTTTTTTTCCCTTACAAGAAATGAGTTGTAAGTTGACGTTTCCCTCAGAAAGCTCCATTTTGAGAAAGGACCCATTTATTCCAAATACAGATAAAAATTTCTGGAGCAATTCCCACAAGCCCTAATACCTGCTATTGTTACATCTGAAAAGTACAAGGGCCAGAGATGTCTGTGTATGCATCCACCTCCTGAACAAGAGAGTACCATTGCTTCCATCATAGATGGGGACTGAGACACGCAGAAGATGCACTAAAAGGCTGGTTTAATTCCTAAATTACCCTGACTTCAGCTGGAAGCCAGACTCCTGACTAAATTCGGCCCTTATGCCAAAGGATTAAAAAAAGAAAAATAGTAGGGGCAGCACTTAAGGCTCTGCTTTACACTTTTTCTCCATGTGATGGAGAAACTGGGCTGCTCCCACAGAGTCCCCACTCCAGGATAGGGATGGGGGAGGGACAATGGTGAAGGTGCTGCCCTTTACTTTGCTGTGAGTGACAACCTGCTGTGACCATCACACAGAGCCCTGGACCTTCACTGCAGACAAAGCTGCTGCCCCTCTCCTTCCCCAGAGGACACCTGAACATCACCACCACCAGCCCCAGGGTGTGCAAACCCCAGCCTGACATTAATAACTAGAAAAAAGGAGAGTGAGTGGCTCTCGGGCACTCTCAGCAGCACGACAATGGGAAGTAAAGGCAATCCCAATGCCTCAGCTCAGCAGGACCACGCACCTGCTATCCCACAGCACAGCTGCCCAGCACACATCCATCCAGCACAGCGAGCTCCTGATGTGCCTGCACGATGGGACACAGCTCCACACACTTCCCTGCGTCTCAGGGAAGAACTTGCTCTCCCCTAAAAGGTGACAGAGCCGGGGACAGCACACGGTTGCCTGGCACCCAGCCCTATACGTGTTCCCATCCTGCCCGCTGGGACTTGGGCACAAGCAAAGGGAAGGTGGCAGAGCTTGGATACCCCTTCACTACCTTGTGCAAGAGAACCAGCACACACAGACTTCCATGAGAATTCTGTGGAATATTCTCCCACCAAAGGGGTTTAATTAATTGTTTGCAAAAGGGGACTGTGATTTAGCATGTAACTTTTCAGCACAGTAAGGACAAGTATCGTCACATCTTGACTCCCCTTAAAAATAGATGATAAAAATGATTTAGACCTTCCATGATGTCGTACCTTGACCTGGAGAAACAAATACTCTGGACTTTCACTGCATTTCCTTTATTATTTGCTTAGAGCACTAACAATGACTATAAAATTGGATTCCTGAACCTCTACGATTTGGTTCACTTTGTCTGCATTCCTATTTCTCAGTGAAAAGAAAGAGGCTCATGGTTTGCAAAGTGGCAAAGTTATCAATTACACATCTCCTAGCACCCTTACTGGATCTCACTGGTGCTCGCAGGGAAATATCACGCTTCTTCCCATGCACCTGATGGTTTCTCAACACAAAGTTTTCTTGGCTACTAACTTTGTGTTCTTCCAAGAGTTTGCCACGTGACATCCTCAAACCTGCTACACCTGAGCACTGTATTCCCAAAGAGTACAGATCTACTCATTCGAAACATTCGCTACAGCGTGTGATCGCAACATCACACCAAAGGTACAAACCACTTGAGACCAGAAAAGGTCTCTTCAGCCTTCTTCTGTCTCGCTGTGTGATTCACAGGAGCACCTAACAGCATAACACCACCTTCACACCTGTCCTCACCTACTCCTACCCTACCATACTAAGCTTGTCAGCAGGAATTTTGTCGCCAGCATCTGAAGCCATCATTTGTTACCGAGCCAAGTGTTTTTATTTCTTACTTGGTGATGGGGAAAAACAGAAGGGAACTGTGGAAGCTTTTGGAGGCAGAGATCTCTCCAGGACTTGCCAGACAGTATTTTCAAAGACTGAATTGGCACAGCATCAAGGAAGTCGGTATCCAATGTGCCAGCAAGACCAGCTCCATGACAGCCATCAGCCAGGCTCAAAGAGCATTAGTGACTGCAGTCAGGAAAACAGAAGGCAGAGGAGAAGACAGAAAGACAGACGAATACTGCTCCTCTCACAAGAGGTACAGACATATGCCTGGTCAGCAGCCAAGAAGGAAACACAGAATAAAATGAGGGGGGACCTTCATGAGCAACTGCAACATCTCAGGCATCAGTGGCCAAGCACAAGTCAGCACATGCCAAGGCTGACCACACAGCAGCGTGTGAGATACCACACTTGGCCTTCAGCCTAGAAACAGGAGACACACGTGGGAGCAGTGTGGGAAGAGCTGGCAAGCAAAGGCTATGTCCTATCAGGACTGTGAATCTGCATGTTGCACACAGGGCCTCACAGCAGTCTTGTAAAAGCCATTTGCCCATAGCCACCATACATATACAACCCCCAGAAACATAGCTGACCTGATCACCAGGTCTTTATCAGCACTCACAGAGACCACAGAAGGTCAAGAGAGCCATCATCCAGGAACAGAGGACAAGCACAGAGACCACAAAGGGAACTTAACAGGCCAAAAATTACTGTAGTCACAGAGGACCGGGGAGAACTCGCTCATGTCACCCTCTTCTTCTGAGGCACTCAGAGGCAACAAAGCCTCTGACCTTTGATTAAACCACGCTACTCTCACAAGAGGGGGCGGCTTAGGGGCTCAGAAACTCAATAAGAAACTATTTATCTCAAGGTCATGGGTTCATACCCTCTTCAACTTCTTTTTTCTTAGTCAATTAAAACAGGAGACTTGATCTGCATTAAAAAACCCGTTGCTAAGGGCACAGCCAGATACTGCCTCATCAAACAGGAAGATTAAGAAAATACAGCCCCTTTGCTGCTCCCTGCACATGCCACAGCAGAGCACAGCAATTTTGGGAACGCTCCCTGTGCGAAGTGAACAGAACTCACTTTTGTACCCAAGGTAGGAAAGCAAAAGAGGGCACTGCAGATGAGCGGGCACATCTACCATCACCAGCCTCTCCAGCAGGTCAAACACATCCATTTCCAGAGCATTACTAATGGAGCTGATCCTGTCCCAGCCTCTGAACTTAGTCCTGAGAGATTCCTGCCCATCCCTGTAGGATTTCTTTGAGAGGATGGATGTTCAGCCAGTGACTGCTGCCCAGACAGCCATTCCTCCTATGCCAGCTGGTGCTCAGAGGCACAAACCCCACCATGAGGTAACAGTGAGGATAAATAGAAGGCTGGAGAGGTGCTTCTGCTTTTCACACACAGAACAAACAGCAGTTGCAGAGCTCCAGGCCCTGCTTCCAGGGAGCCCAGCCACTTCAGACTGGACATCTTTCAGCCCTCAAGCTATCGGTGCCACCAGTCAACCCTTCCAATTTGTACAGAAGGAGCACAAACACCTGCATGGACACTCGGAACCAGCAGAAAAAGGAAAGGACCCTGTGACACCCTCCTGCTGCAGGTACAGTCCTGTCAAGGCAAAAACTTGACAGAAGCAGAGACTGGGCAAACAGAAAGGAAAGGGAGCATCTTCCACTGTAACAGCAGGCCCAACTCAACACATGAATCAAAGTTAATGCATATTTGAAAACAATTACTGACAGAAACTAAACTGTCTAGGAACTGGGGTTCCTGGTAATGAGCACACACACTTCTTGCTGGTTTTTAGCCCACAAAAAACCAAGATAAAAAAACCACACTCCGGCACACAGGGTACACACACACACACTTCTATCACCTTTAATGGCTTCCCAGCAAGAAAACACATCCTGGATCCCACATGTAGTTATTAGCTTCATAACATTTTTAACAACCCTATGCTTTTTCTATAGTTATCCTTTGGTCCAACAGCAGACAAAGGATTCAAGCACAAATTCGCTCTGCACCAGGATGGAGCTGCTGGCCCTGATGGGGCCCTCCCATGAATCAGGGCCAGTGCAAAGTAACACGGCACAAGCAAGGAGTTTGGAAACAAATAGGAATGTTCTGTTCACCAAAGATGGCAATTATTTTGGAAAACACTATGTACCCTTTTGGCTTTTAATTAGCAGCAAACCAAGTCCACTCGGCTCCTCTGAGTGAGAAACTATTAGAGGTTATGGATCCTCAACCAAGGAAAACAAATATGTACCAGTCCTTCACCCCCAGAATAACTTCTAATTGTCAAGCAGAGTTACCAGGGGGATGAATAGCTTCTCCTGCAAGCTCCTCACTCAATTAAACTAATGCAGACAAAAAGGCTGGGCAGCAGCCGCTGGCAGCACGGGCTGGAGTCAGATGCACACATTTGGTGCAGCGAAGAAACTGCAACAGGTTCAGAGCATTGAGGGACAGGACGAACAGCCCACAGCTCCTGTCATCACAGAAGATACCCAAGACTTGTCCTTGAGGTGCTGAATGGCAAAAACTGGTGGGGTCTGTGCCCTGAGGAGATCCCATGGAAGTTCTAACCACACACAGGTATCCAGAGCCATCACTCATATTTCATGGAGACTGATGAAGAACTGAGTGGGGAAACACCTAAGGAAAGTTCTTGATTTATTAGCAATCCAGAACTATTCTACTGCTGCCCCAAGCGCTTCACTTAGCGGCCTTATAATTACAACTCTGCCTGAAAAATCAAGACAGTCACCTAGCCAGAGAATGAAACAGAGGCCAGGAGAAATTAATATGATCCTCCGTCCTTCCTGAAGACTTCTTGAACTGGAGAGTTCACAGACAACTCCAGAATAACTCACCACTTTCTTGTCCTCAGAGGTGTTAAAATCTGCAATTAAATGTTGACATTTGGGGAAAGAGAGAGAGGCATGTAAAGAATACAGGCCAATCAGGAGCTTCATGACTTCACACAGAGGTGGGCACATCAGCACATGGACAAAGGCAGTCAGCAAACATAATCCACAGCTCCTTCCTTTCAACTAGACTTTAATAAAGTGGGAGTGTATAAACATATTGCTAAATCCCATTCTCCCGCGCAAACTAAAGGAAGTTGTGTCTTTGATGCCAATGGAAGCCCAGCCCAGCCCTGAACACTGTGGCAGAGCAGCCTGAGGCAATGGCAGCAGGTGCCCTGCTGAGCTGAGCCCACACAGCCACCAACACACACAGCTCCAATGGGATCTTCTAGCAGGTGTTACTGGAATCCTGGGCATCTCTCTAGCAAAGTGCAATGATATTTAACTTCCTTATGGGCTCTGGAGGCTGACAAACATCTGTTGGGATTAGCTGGTTCATGTTTGAGAAGAGGACACAAACACTAGCGTAAGGAAGGGGCTGGCCTATTTATGGATGTGAATGCTGGACCAAAACCCAAACCCACACACTGTATTTGCACATACGGCTGTATCTCCCCTGACACATTTCACTGCTTTAGGATGGAGGCATGAGGTGTCCCTTATAGCTTACAGCCTACTTCTGGTCACTGATAACTTCAGGGAGTCATACTGCTTCCCTCCTCCACTTGACCCCATCCATGCACATCTGACTTTTGCTAACAGGCTGCGCCAGGGCAGCCCTACCAGGAGCCCCCAGATCTGGGTTGCCCTTTGCAGGGGAAAACCACCTTCCCCCAAGTTCCATCCCACGCTGTGAAGTGCTGCAGATCACACTCACAGCCCACAGACCTCCAGCAGGCTCCCAAACACCCAGCTGCAGCTGATCAGCCACCCAAATTCCTCGTGGCAAGGGACTTGAAAAGTTTCATGTTTCTCTCGGGTGTCCCTCCCTCACACAGAGGCCTCCTGTGAGTAAGGGCTGAGGAATGAGACAGAGAATATGCACAGCTCAGAAAGTGCAGTGATAAACAGCCCTGAAGGAGATTAACTCCCCAGGAAGGACGGGAAGAGCCCAAGTAAATTCCAGATTGAACTGTGCCCATTTGTTAAAGAGAATAAGTGGCAATGGCTTGCAGGGTCAGAGCCACAGCAGCTGTTCCCATGATCCAGAATTGCTCTGCACCAAGTTGCAAGTCATACATGTATACTTTGCTCTGTCAAAGCTACTGTTTCCCTTTCCTCCACACATTTCAATACTTGTCAGGTCTTTAACTTAGTCACGTTCTGCCAACAACCACTCTTTACATCCTTTTGATCTTTGCTCAAAATCAGTCACAAGGTTGCAAGTCAATCCTTCAGCTCTTCTCTCACCATTCTTCACCTCCCTGGGCAGGGCCGCCTCGGACCCAGAGGTCACTTCATGGGTGCAGCTTGTGCTCTGTGCTTGAGTTCACAGGAATTTGATGCACACTGTTTGCCAGACTCACAACTTCCCTCGAGGGAGCAAAACAAGTGCCAGGCCCAGCCCAAGATGCTAGTGGTCAAATTTAGAGATATGGACAACACAAGAAATTGTTGGCTATGTGATATGGAAGCAAAAACAAAGGACAAAAGGAACACAGGAGTACACCAATACCATTCCCAGAATTACTCATGTCTTTGATTAGATGGATAGGTCTTGTCTTTCTGGAGATCAAAAGCATCTGGAGTCAGTCTACATCAGGTAGAATTTGCACAACTAAAACACAAAACATATTCCCATTCTAGCAAGGGCCTCTGCCAAGGGAGTTGAAACTAAATGAGATGAGCCAGTGACTTTCTGATAACAGAGCTACCTTTGCACATCCAGCTCCACCCATGAAAGTGGGCACACCCTTAATCAGGCATGAATCAAATCAACTGAGAGGCAAGAAATTTATCAAGTGCTGCTGCAAAAACCCATCAGGTTACTAGTGCTTCACTGCATTTCAAGGGACTGGGAACAGCCAACACAGGCAGACAGCTGCCCTGAAGCCAACAAAGCTGGAGCAGATCACTTTCACTCGGACTTCTGGCGCTTGTCGGCATAACCCAAGACCTAACACACCACCTCAGGTGTGCAAATGAATACAAACTGGAGGCTTAGGCCATGGCATCCAGTGAAGCAGGGTGATGTGGATATGAATATGAGAGCCCAGAGAGTGGCCTGATCCCAGACAAGGTGGGGACAAGCAGCACAGATGATCATTGTAATACACTGGAGCAATCCCCTCTATCCTATCCCAGAGCAGAGCACAGAAAAGCAATACACCCAGCAGTGCAAAGGTGAGGTGATATCCCTGCATCCTCAGAGACATTCGATATCCAGCTGTAGGAACAGTGCCCACAACACACTGCCTGTGGGCCATGTGTGCAGTGAGGGCATGGAGTAACTAACTTCATCCAGAATGACTTATAAATGAACACACTCTGCAGGGATCCTTGAGCATAGTACAGCAAGGAGCTCTGCTCTTATACCTCCTTCTCCCAGGCTACGATGTAGACCTTAAAAATTTCTCAACTAACTTCCCCAGCCTCCACACATCCCAAGTTCACAGTTCTCCCACACAACAGAGCAAAACACGCCGTGACAAGCCATGGAAGGAGGCACACAGGCACTCTGTGAGCTGCCATCCTTTCACCCAGACACTTCAAGGACTTGGGTGGGTGGAGTGGCTTAAAAAGACACGCTCATTTATATTGTTCTAAGTTCACCTGCTGCTCTGGCCACATTCCCAACCCTCAGATGCAGAGGGAGAAACTCAAAGAGGTGCTACATGCCAAGAACCCCATGCTCATTTCTGCAGCAACATAGTGGTCCAAGACATCATTCCTAACTTGCAAAATATGCTTCTGTCCCACAGTCCCTTACTTAATGCCACTGTTAAAAGCCTGCAAATGTCTGCACCACTACAACAGGATCTCCTGCTCTGTATAAGGCTTACTCTCCATTGCAGTGAGGCTCTAGTCACTCAGCATGCTACAGTAGGAAAGAAGCCTGACATCTCTGCTTCTGCACTTCATTTGTTCCCCATCTGCCTGCCTTGGGAACAGGTTAGGATTTGGGTACAGGACAGTGCTAAAACACTCGCTTATCTTCAGACACACAAATAAATGCAGAGTTAAGCTGGATTACTCATACACTTGAACTTCAAACTTACTATGCAGAAGGTTCACCAAGACCTCCTTAAATGGCAAAGATGCAATGCCATGTTTTCCAACTCAGCTCTGCATCCCAAGGAACTCGAAAAAGAAATGGATTCTCTGAAAAAGCACCAAAGTGAAACTGTGCTAAGGAAGGCATAATTCTCATTCTCCAAAAAAAAAAAAAAATACAGCCTGCAGGATCAGAAGTGATGAATAAGCTTTAAAAGAAGCTTCAACTACACTGAAAAATGTCAGTCACACTGTACATGGGAAAACAAGTCATGGGAAACAAGTGTCGAGCAGAGATGTGAAGTCCTCATTGCTTCTACTCCTTGGAATATGTTTTATATATCAATACTCCCTGGACCTTAACCATCTCCGTGGCTCATTTCTAGACCTCCTCACCACCACATTTCAGTACCAACAACATTAAGCTGCTCTAGCCTCCAAATGCCAGAGGCCAAGACCAGCTTCCACACTAAGCTAGGTATTGTAATACTCATGCAAGGTAAGTTCAAGCTTTGCCCCCACTCAAGGATAATGATAATGCATAAGAGGCATGTACACCAGGAAATATGGGGGAAGATAAGCATAAGTGCAAGGAACAGTTCAGAGTAATCTCCAGAGTCGAGCAGAAAGGATGTTAATCTCGGTCTGTAATTACAAACATTCTTTCCAACCATTTCTTTGCTTTATTATCAGTTATGACTGCACACTTAAAGAGAACAGCCCTGGTCTAACTCCATGATTTCAGTGTCAAGGGTGATGTGAAACAGCTAGTTTCATGCCTCTCCAAGCCTCAGTGTCCCATCAGTAAAATGGCAAGAATAATTTTCCTTCACATTGGAAAGGCATTACAAATATAGTTCCCCCAACTTTCAAAGTGCACCAATGAAAGAGCAAAGAGCACTCCAGAAAAACACAAGAGAAAATTAATAACTCTGCATTCTGTTTCGAGTTTAACAGTACATGGTAAACAAGGCTTGAAGCCACACACTGCACAAAGAGAAAAGCAAAGGAATAGATGCTCATTAAGTATCACTTTCCACTCTGGACACAAAGAGTAGGTTCTCTGGCAATTAAGTGGCTAAATCATAATACCTGCTTGCAAGGGAGGCTGAAATTAAGGTTTCAAGGACCCTCTTCATTCTGGCATTTCATAGCTTTGGAGCACCTGGACTTTGCAACTTTAACACCATTCTTTTAACAAAGTTCACAGCATGAAATTAAGTACAGGTTTGCCACGTGGCTGCTACAGTCACTATCCATTTTTTCTGAGGATATCCAGATTATAGACTTATCTTGGCCACACTAATAACTTGAGGTATCTCTCGAAGATTTGCCCAAACCCCCGATAAGCAAATCAAGTCTCTATCTCAAACAACGAGGTGTGTCAAATCCAAGCCGGCCGATGTCCTTCAGCAAAGAGCTTGAACAGGAACTTCACTGACATCCAGCTAGTGAGGCAGCAATGATGCAGCAGCTGGAGCTACAACCACTTATCAGCTGCTAATTCAATCACTCTCCCAACCCAGCCGCTGCTGCCTGCACTGTCTGGGAGACTCCTTGCTTTCATTCATGCCTCACTAAGTGGAGTAATTCAAATCTGTTAAGGTGAGGTAATAAACTGCTGAAGCAGAAAGCTCCTCAGGGTACGTGTACACAGCACGTGTAAAATGAACTTGCACATTACTGACACAGAAACCACCCCAGCTGGGCTACAGCCACCACAGCCACTGCAGCAGGACCACCCACAAGTCACCTGTAACAACTCCCCAACAACCTCTGTCCAAAAAGCAAACCTCTGCCAACCCAAATTCCAGCCATACCGCTGAAAAAGCCCGACAGGAGATACTTACACATAACTAAGCCAAATTTCAGGTAAGGATTGAAGCTGGACCATTTCTATCCCACTACACAGTGCAACCCTACCCACCCCACAGGGCTCCATAGATCATTTTTCAAGGCCTGTGGGACAACCTGTCAATTCAGCCTCCTCTACCCCACCTGCCTCCGCCCAGCTGTCTGGGCTGTCTCACAACTGAGCAGCTGTATCCTGGTTCCTCAGCAGCATCCCAGCCCCAGTCCTGACACAGGCTCTCCATGTGAGAGGAGATCAGGAGCAGAGGGAGAATAGGAGATGACTGCAGCTCCCCACAATGAGATCAAGTGGCCAAAAACAATAAAGAAAGGAGAGGGTAGTTACAAATTGATGCATAAACAAGACCTGACTGTGCAATTCAGAGCTAACAGGGCAGTTTACTAAATGTTAATTAAATCCTTAGCGCCTGTTACTCCAGTCATGGAGATCAACTTATTTTTAAATTAAATAAGCAGTAAATGCTTAGATGAACTTCTATTAAATTTCACCCAGTGAGTGAAGTATGTGGGGCTTTTAATAGACATTAAAAAAGATAGTTATGGCAAGTTAGCTGATACTCTATTACCCAAAGATAATGGCCATATTAAATCTTAACTAACTACTCCACTGGCAGCACAATCATCCAAGATTTGGTGGAAGGTTTCCTGCCTTGAAGCATCACTGAGTAGCAGGAGCAGGGGGAGGAAGGCAGCCAAGATCTGAATGGCACCTACTTAGAGGGTGCTCATGTGCATAAACCCTCTTAGACAAAGGACAGGATCCCTCCCAGCCAGATTTGCAAACCCCAAAGAGGGTTGATGGTCTATTACCCAGCAACAAAACTGGCATAAGAGACCCTCATGCATCCCTCCCTGCCTCCAAACCAACCTAAGCAATTAATGGGTTTGCTGAGGAATCACAGAATTCCAAGGTTCCCCTATGCCATCAAGGGCAACAGAAAACATCCTAACAGCCTGCAACACTCAGAAGCTTATAACTTTGTCTAAGAAAAGGTTATCAGCAGCCCACATCTCCACCGATGTTTGTTTTCCTTCCCTGAGCATATTGTGATAGTTTGGAAGTTCTTCTGACTCACACGTGTGTGTCACTGTCACCCACAGATCCCAACAACAGACACTGACAGTCTAAAATGACAGAGACTTGCTGACAGTGACTTAAAAATTATCATTTTCATGCCAGCTCTCACAGTTGCTCACAACCTGATTGAAACCAGCTCTTGGGAGATCAAAACAGAATCTCCACTGAGTTGTCTCTACTGATAACCTTAATTGCAATGATTGAGTGTGGGTAATGGGTTTTAGTTTTTTTCATCTTTGGACTGGAAAACATCACCAGCCCTACATGGCCTGCCAGGCCCAGTAGCAGGATGAATGAAAAGAACCAACCCTGTTAAACACTGCTTCTCAGGCAGACATAAGCTCTCAAAAGCTTTAATGTTTTGTGGGGTTTTTTCTGGTCTGTGGTTTTCGGTTTGATTTGTTGTTTTCTTTTCTCTGTTTGTTTCTATTTTGCAAAACAAAGAGCTTCCTAAATGAGAAAGAGGAAAACACTGAGCTCTTCAAACTTCACTGATGCTCTCCTCCAGCACCTCAATGCACACATGGAAACCAAACACAATCCTTCCAATCCCTCCTCTGGAACCCTTGTTTGTAAAGTTATTTTAAGTATCTTCCTACGTATAACCCACACTCTTTAAAAGCATCGTTCCTTGAGAATCTGTGCATCAGATAACTCACATCCTCTCATAAGTTATGGTTTCTATCTCCTTCGCTCCTTCCTCCTCTGTTCTGGCTGCAATTGCAGTAACTCTCTAGCTTTTCACAGAATGACGCTGCTACAAGAGCAAGGGGAGATGAGGAAGCTAACTGGGGTTAGCTGTGGAGGATCCTGTCTCACAGACAGGAGCATCAGTGTCACACTCACATATGCACACAGCAAACACAGATGATGAATCAGACTTCTGCTGGGTGGCATGGACTTCGCAATTGTCTTACTTTGCTGAAGGTCTCTCCCCACGAAAAACGAAGTGCCTAAAAAGCACACACATACCTGAAGAATCACAGAATATCTTGATTTGGAAGGGACCTACTCTTGGCCAGTGTATACTTCTTCATCGTCTTGATGCTATCTTTAAAACATCTCCATGCATTCACAGGGACTTAGCTCCACCTTAGCAGGGCTGCCACAGACTGGACAATCAGTTAAAGGCAAAACTCAGCATCTGCAGCCAGCCACAGCAGAGTGTGCAAGCATTTCTCAAAGCCATGTCAGGGAGAGAAGAACTCAGCAGGAGAAAGGCAGAGCCATGTCGGTCAGGCTTTCAGAAACTTGAGGAACAACAAAACACCACCGAGGATGTATTGTTCACACAAGCATGATGGGCAGAGCAATAGAGAAACCACTGCGGGCACCCTGAGGGTATTTGTTTCCACAGACACACGGAAACCATGCCCTTGGAACAATTTGTCATCCACCCAAGCTACTGCTTTTCTCTATCTGTGTCTACCTAGTGTCAGTCAGAGATGCTTCATGGAAACCTACATGAAACTGTTTCTTCTTTCCAATTAGATGTTTACCATACGATGGGTACAACCACGAGCTGGTACAACTCTGAATGTACTCAACACTCATACAATCATCCCATCCTCTTTTCAGACTTGGCTAAACTCCTGTTCTCAGCAACATGCTGCAAGATAAATGCCACCATCAGTTACACAGAAAAGCACTTAACTTTCTGCTTTTTTTAATCCACCACATTCACCTTGGTTTTCATTTGTACAAAGGAATAGACATCCCTTTTCAACAGCATTCACTGTTTCTCTGACACCTTTCTAACATGTATCCTTTTAAATAGGAGCGATCCCATACTGGTCATAAAAACTCCCTCAGGTTTTCCAGCTCCCAGCCATTCTTACTATCCCTCTCCAAAACTGCATATATGAAGTTTGACTGATCACAAGGGTATTACTTAAGTTTTATAGTAAGGCAGGAGGACACAAGCAGTGATTTTAACAAATAAGGCAACAGCCAGGCTTCAAAACAGAATCTTCTGCTCCACTTTGAGCATGGACCCTCACACCGTAATTCTTACTAGGAGCTATAATTAAAAATACATACTGATGATAATATATGTAAAAACACTCCAGTTCCACTGAGACTGCAGCCAGCACTATTAAGGACCTTGCAAAACTCACTAATCCAGCTCCGAAGCTTCATCACTAAACATCCCAGAGAAACAAGTGCTTCAGCAAGGGATACACACCTGAATCTGCCATTACACTGCTACAAAGCTTGAATTACACTGCACCAGTTCCTCATTGTGCCCATTATCTCACTAATACAGCACAGCTGAAGGTGTTTCTCACAGGAATGCAACTTGGAAATACAATGCATGAATTTCCAGGAGACAAGACAGGTAAACTAACCTCGATTCCCAAGATCCAAAAATCACTTCTGACTTGCCAGTCTAAAGCCAGGCTTTTGGCAGTTTTTCCTGGTTTCACAACAGCACAGTGAAGACAATATAATTCAATACTTTTATCCCTAAAACTGGGTGACTCTTAACCAAACATGAATAAGAGAAAGGATTCATAGAGCTGGAACCCACACCGAGATGGGCATGTCCACCAGCACCCTGCCCTAACATCCAGGCTGATCTCCAAACATGTTCCAAAGGTAAAAATCTCACCTCTGTGCAACAGGAATTGGAGTTTCTCTCCCAGCTCCATAACAGCATCTCTGCCCTGCTAGTACCAACCACATCAGGCAATCAGGGCTGGCAAGACAGAGACAGCTGTACAGTGAGAACAGCAGTGATTCCAACTGACCCAGGCACCATGGAGACTGAACATCAGCAATTCAGAGCAGCTTGAGGCTGCACCTACAGAAGCTTTAATGAGACAGTTTTAGCTTCATTTTCCTAGCCATGTCCTTCATTTCCACCCAGGAGCTTACCCAAGGCAGAACACAAGGGCTGCATGCCACCAACCAGGACTGCTAGCAACGTGGGAGACACACACAGCCAATGCCCCCACAGCCATACACAGCAGGACAGGAGTGACTTTTGGGAAGCAGGTCTCCTACCCAGTACACAGCATCTCTCTAACAGAACCATGACTGCTGCTGCTGTGCTGGACACAGGTGTCCCTGATCTGGCAGTTTTTCCCAGCCTACACAAGCTGAGCCAGGTGGAAAAAGAAAACCTGAACAAAAAAATTAAAGGAAAACCATCTATGAAACCACTGTAACAGGCCTGAAGGGCCCATGAGCAGCACCTGCACCATAGCAAAGTTCAAGGCAGGATGTGAGAGGGAGGGTAGGGGCTTGCTGACAGGTGGCTGCTGATGGCCCATCCTGCAGGGAAAAACCCTCCAACAAAGGCTAAACAATTGAAATAGGGAAATAACAGAGCTAATAAATTTAGGAGCAATAGGCTGTAAGGTCATGGGGTGGGCACAGCAAGACAAACCAAGCCAACAGGCAGAGAGAAGTTATTAACAATAAATCTTTATCCCAGACTACTATTTAGCCTTGTGTAGGCCAGTCCTGCTTCAGTAACGGTGGGGATAATTAGAAAGTCCCCCTTAGCACATCCCTAAACCATGCCGCCGCACAGCAGGCTGAGCTGCACACAGGACAGCGGCCAACATTTTTCAGCAAGAACACAGCCACATAATTAACATAGAGATGAAATGCTGTGTCCTCTTCCCCAGCTCTGTGTTCCCATACTTTCCTAATATCCCATTTCTCTAATTACTTGGTGAGCCAGCACCTGGCTGTATCACCCAGCTCCCAGGCACTCCCCACTCTCTCAGATCTTGCCCCAGAAATCATTCCTGCAATGTACAAGCACAAACTCTACAGGTAAGTTCATGGAAGCAAAGAAATCCTGGAATGTGACCAAAACCACCTGTGGCTTCTATGTGAGACATTCCTTTTTTGCATGGGTCAAAACCCCTTTGTGCAGAGGGACCAAGGTGTTGCAGATGTGCAGGGAGAAACATTAGCAGGTTTTATGGCTCCTGCAAGCGTCTTAAACTCTTGTGTACCAATTGCCTAGCAAAACAGACAGGAAACTAACCCAAGAACAACACAACTGGGCTAAAAAGTCAATTTCTACACGTGTAGGAAAAAAAGAAACAAACAAAAAATAATGAAAACAAAACAGGAGAATCCAATTCTCGTTCGTTTCAGCGGCAGGGCCAAGCTGTACCTCGAGGTACAGGAGGCAGAGCAATTAGGCAGGAGTTGCTTCATCAACGCCTCCTCGGGAGCACTGCCGGCTTCCCAGCACAGCCCCGGGGCTCGGGGAGTGCTCCTGAGCAATAGTAGGGGTAAGGTTTGCCTGTTCAAAAGAGGAGAGCAAGAAAGGGGAAAGGCAAAAAACCCCCAAACTTATACTTAAAATAAAAATAAAAAAACCCACTATGGGTGACGTCAGGGTGTGGGAAACTTTTCCGTCCTTACCTGGTGGGAAAGGCAGGGCCTCTCCCAGCATATAAAAAGCTACCGGAGCTTTACTCAACTTATTTACTACGAGCCGCAGCCGAGGGTCGGCGGGGCGGAGCTGCGGCAGCCCCCACCCGGGCCAGGTGCACCTGCGGCACCGGCCCGTCCGCTCGGGGGACCCGGCCCGGCCCGGCCCGGCCCGCCAACACCGG